>QVNW01000021.1:0-232960 GCA_014825475.1 Pseudomyrmex flavicornis
TGCATAAATTGTCTCGGCGTCTGCCGCTGCTCACATTTCTGCACGTGATTATAATGTCAATTGCCCGCTTGTGATAAAAGTCTTCATTCCGTTCGACGTGCTCATTAATTCAATCGCGAGTAACACACATAGAACGACGGGCGGTAAAATTACAGTTTACGCACACATCTCTTCTCCGCGCGAGATCGCAACGAGGTGGATGATCGGCGTGTGAGTGCAGCGGTGGGTTGCCGATTGGAGAGATATATATATATATATATGTATATAAGTCAGCAAAGATCGGTCTCGTACACAAAAATGTTTGTGTACAAATTTTTTCTCAAGTAAATTCGACGATTTATCGAAAATCAACCGGGACTACTGTAAAATAAAACAAACAGTTTGACTCTCGTGTTTATAAATTTTCGAATTACAAAAATAATATTAGCAATTCACATTTAATTAACATCGCGCGCACTTATTACGTCAGCGCGTGATTATTACTTGCCACGTTTTCAATTTTTTCATTTGTTTTACAATATATAATTTATATATATACTTGTGTCTCTCTCTCTCTCTCTCTCTTGTGTTTCGAGTCAACGAACAACACCTCGTGCTACCGCAAGAGCAGACGCATTCGAGGGAAACGGACGCAGCCGGGGAAATGTTCGTAAAGATTCTCGCATGTAAATAACATTTAATATCGGTCGATCAGCTGGTCGCGCGTTACCATAACCGCAACGGCTGTTATTGATCCGCAGCGCGGACAGGTTCTCTCCGTATAACACACGTTCGTGTACCGCTTGGCTCGCGGTGTGTTGCGGCACATCGCGCATCATTCTCGATGAACACGTCCGCATCCCGCCGCCTAACTTAGCTCAGTGTCCTACGATACTATTCGGAATTGAGACTCGGGGAAGGGGAAGATGATTACTTATACATTCTCTTCGCACACACATGTTTTCGTGAATATCCGAAATTATTACTCACCGATGCTCGTTCCACGTCCCGGACCAATGCTAAAAAACTGCGACGAGCTGCATCGTACGCGCGGGAAACTATTTTGTTGTCGACGATCGCGGCCGAAGTAGACGAGCTTTTTGCGAGCGAGCGTCGAGACGACGTGAGAGCGTGAGGACAAGAGATGGGAACACAACAAAGGAGAGAACGATCGAAACGACGGTGCGTTTTCACGCAAAAGAACGCGATCGAAAAGACAGAGAAGACGATCTAAAGAAGCGCGAACGACGCGCACCAGGAAACTAGCAACTCTCTTCTCTCGGGACTGTGTCGGTATCGCGAGCAACGCGACCGAGCCGAGGGTGAATTTTGACCGACTGATTGCGCGCGCACACCGCGCCGCTGCTCCTCACGCTGCACCACCCTCTCGCCGTTGTCACCCCCCTCGCTCTTCGCGCGCGCGTTTGTTTTTATTTTCGTATTCGAAATCACCTTGAGGAAAATCTAAATTTTCGCACGAATCACTTTTGCGACTCAGTTTCTCGCAGTAAAAACTGCGAGAGCTTTTTTTTTCTCGGGTAATTGACACCCTCGCGATCTCTCTTACTTGTCTTCGCAATGGTATTACGGAAGCTGTGTGATGTCTTCGGAACGTGCCAACAATATATGAATGTCAATCATAGTCCGCTCGAAAAGTCTTGGAACGGCGCCAACAAGAGTGTAAACACGGTTCATTCAGTAAAGCGATGTAAACAATTATGTATTTTCGTGAAAACTGAAAAAAACAAAAAACACGCGAGCTGTAAAACTTATAAACGAGTGACTTTACTGCTCATCGATCGAATGTGATCAGATTGAAAATGTTTCTTAATTACAAAGTATTTAACAAATAAAGTTGTAATTGAAGTCAAATTCCTCTTTTTCTAAAAAAAAAAAAAAAAAGAAAACGTGTACAATCGTCTCGACGACTTACTACAAGTTTACGTGAAATTCTTCACGTTTCTGCTCTGAGAAAAAAGATGCGCGAAAACGTTTGTCCGATCGATTAATACTGTCAGTATCGCTCGTCATCATTAATTGACATTGATGGTATAATTTACTAAGATTGTGATCGCAGAGCACAAGTGGTCGTACATTTTAAAATGAGCGGTCACAAAAGCGCTATTCTCGATTTTCAGTTCTGCGTGTAGAGGGAGCTTCGATACAAAATACAACATGGAAGTTTACCGTGTGCCCTCCTGGTGTAAATATTTGTGCAAAACAGTGCGAGACGACGTTAAAAGATTGCAAATAGTCGTTACACGGCTTAACTAGTTGGTTAACTTGTGTGTCGCTTCTTTGAAAGAAACTCTCGCGATGTCCGACGAGTCCGAGTACGAGGTGGAGGAGTTCGATATTTACAAGAGAAAGTATCAATTGCTGTTAGAGAGATGCGAGATCTTGCAGCAGGTTAGGTGTCTCAAAAATCTTCCAAAAAGCCGCACACATGCAATCAGATACCGACGTTATTGTATTCGACAGAAATGATTGACATGGTTGTTTTCTTTGAATGTAGGAAAATGAGAGATTGGTGTATAGAATCCAGAAAGTCAGAAAGCTCCTACGACGTACGCGGAAAGAAAAAAAGTTAGTCTCATCATAGGTTATTGTCGTCACTGTTCTAAAAAATGAAATTTTTATCATTGCCTGATGTTAATCGTCATAGATTTTTGATCGATCGGTTGGATCAGCATGGCGATTGTTGGCGGGAGGCGCCGATGGGTGTGCTTGAAGAGAACAGTGTGTTTCAAGCGACACCGAAATCAGAGAAGGGAGCGAAGGGCGCCTCTCAGAATGCCAAAGAGGAGAAACCCAAGAAGGGAACGAAGAGAAAGGGCGCGAAAGCGGATCCGAACGCGCCAAAGAGACCGGCCAATCCTTTCTTCCAATTTTGTCAAGAGCAAAGGCCCCGTGTGATGGAGCGCCTGGCCGGAGAGCCGGAACCTAGCAAGCAAGAGCTCACCAGACAACTTGCTACCACCTGGAAGTCCCTCAGCGACGAGGACAAAAAGGTAAGTTCTTTGGTGTTCTCACACAAATACATTCGGTTTTCTTAAAAATTGTCTTACAAGAGTCTCGAGTATTTCACATTCAAGTACCTCAAATGTTTTTGTTTCAGGTTTATTACGATATGTATGAAAGATCTAAGGAGAAGTACGTCGCTGAAATGGAAATATACAATAAAAAGACAGAAGATGCACCCTGTCAACTATCATTAAATATAACGTAATACATTACAAATTAGATATCTTGTTTTATAGAAGAATAATAATTGATGGTCATGTTTGTATATATTGTAGCGACAGTCGCATGTGTATACATGCGTGGAGGTTTAGCATGTTACATCAAATTTTTTGTATATATATATATATATATATATACACAAAAATATATATATATATATATATACATATACATATATATATATACATATATACTTACTAGTTTTAAACGTTTGATATACCCAGTACAAACTACAATTATAAATAAGAGTTCGTAAAATAAGACAAAATAAGCTGAAAATAATGTAGATTTAAATTATTTATTTTAACACAACAATATTAATGTACTTGCGTATAACAAAATTTCAATAATTATCTGGTCACCTCGCATCTCTTATATCTAACAGTTTAATTAGTTTATTGTTATACAAAATTGTGTGTGTGTGTGTCTACACACTACGTATCTTATATCTTTTTTTTTTATTCCCATTGAACCTTACATTAATTGAATATAAATGCTTGAGTGGAAAGAAAAGAATATTGTCAAAAATTCAGCTGTTCCATTTTCAAACGATATCGACAACTTACACGCGCGTTGTTTGTGACATCCGTTGTACATCTCGCACTTGATCTACTGCTAAATAGAAATGTGGAAAACATTAAGATGCAAGATAGTTATTTTGGACGCGAAGGATTGAAGTTGTCTTTCTCGCGTCTCAAATACGACATTGTCTGAATAGGATCAGTTTGCTGTGCGTGTTTCATAACGGATGGCTCGTGCACCCTCATAAATGGATTTGTCAGCTTTTCGTCTTTAATAGTACTAGGTATAGTTGGAAGATTATTGGCGCGTTGATTGTGCGCCCAATCCAGTTTGTTTTGAATCGCCTCATTCTCGGGTTCCACGTGCAAACCAAACTTGAGATTATTGGCTGTGTACTCATGTCCGCAATATACTTTCTGTAAAATGGCACACAAGTGGTTCGCAAAGAATCGATGATAAAATGTCGAATACAAACTTACCGTGTCCTCCGGTAATGAACCTAGAACCTCGATAAGCGCCTTGTACATTTGCTGTGCGGTACCTTCAAAAAATCTTCCGCAGCCGCCGGCGAAAAGCGTGTCTCCTGCGAATCACGTTTCTTTATTGATTGCTTAACTGATGACTTCAAATGATATTGATTTTTCTTGACGCTTTACCTGTAAATACAGCTGGGGTGTCTTCTCCCCCGGTGACATAATAACAAATATGTCCCTTTGTATGGCAAGGCGTCGCAAGACACTTAACAGACAAGTTGCCAATATTAAATGTATCATTGTGCGTAATTTTGCGAGAGATAGCTTGCACTCTATCGTCTCCACCATAGACGGGAAGATCGGGGAAACTTGCCAACAACTTGGCATTTCCACCAGCGTGATCCCAGTGATGATGAGTAGTTAGAACCTGTGTTAGTTTAACGTCATTTTCTCGGACAGCCGTAATCACAGTTTCTGGACTAACAGGATCTACAATGGCAGCTTCCTTTGTAGCTTCGTCAATGATCTTAAAAAAAAAATTGAAAACAAATGCTAGACATTATAATTAGAGATCTCAGGATTACAATATATTTTAAGCTCAGATAATTTGTTGTATAAATGTTATAATAAACAACACACATACCAAATACATGTAATTATCTTCAAGTGCTGGCAATATTTGTACTTTCATGTTGGACTGAAGTACGGTCGAGCTCTGGCTGTGACTTCCACGAAATCCGTTAGAAGAAATACTCCTTGCTAAAAATGTCAAATATAAAATATCACTTCTGCAAATACATGTTTTAAATCAAAAGTGAAAGATAGATGTACTATCGCTATGTAAGTATAGAACTAAAAATAATAATATAAATTTTAAAAATGTGAAGAGAGAAGTTATATTGCGCTCTCGTTGTGTCACAATATTATGTTATCATTTATCACATATATATCTAAAGTATTCTGGGAAAAGCGATTTCTTTATACAATAAAAATGTTGCACTTATACGCAATATCGTGTTGAACGTTGTTCTGTGTGATAAAGTGTACATATATATTAATTACAAATAAACAAATATATAAAATACCCCTGAAATATAAAGACGTGAATGTGTTTTCAAGCCAAGTCGGACATACACGAAGCGCAGCTCGACAAAACATGATGATAATTGACTTGCGGATAAATATCACACCTTTGTGCGCACAGGATTTACATTATTCTTCGTTACTTGCCTGATAATGCACTAGCAAGATAACATGGAAGAGAGACACGACCAAATCAAGCACACAGCTGATCGTTCAATGTATTCAGCATACACATACGCTCATCACGTTATTCGCACAACCTAACCTAACCTATTTTACGAGTGTAACGCATGCGTTTTCACGAGACATGTCGCGCGCTTTACGTGGTTTTGCATCTTGTGTAATATTTACTTACATTTTATTTTAAAAAAATATACAGTATAAATTTGCAATTTTTGTATTAAGTATACAATTTATTTGCATATTAATAATACGAGATTATTTAGCGCTTTTTCCGTCGAAATATAACCTATCAAGAAAGTGCAATATGGTGCAGTTCCGGAGAATAGAAATATTTGCTGTTTGATAGATAGTTGTTATTACACCGGCAAGGTGCGTTTGTGTCTCGGTGCATTTGTGCATTGTTGTGGTCGAAGATTCGGAAAGTGTGCAAGCAGTTTTTCATTATCTATGTAAATAAGCATTTTTTCTCATGGTGTACTTTTAAATATGTATATATACTTTTATCTAAATGTACTTTTTGTGATATTTTAATATTTCAATATTTTAAATAACAGGAACAAAATGTCTGTTAAGAATACAGACGTGATTACTATAGACAGTGATGAGTATCAAGGTTGGTTTGACTGCAATAAAATGAAGTAACATGTATTTTATGATTTTATTTAAATAAATGCACATACACACACAATTTTATTCCTTCTTTTACAAGATTTGACACTCAACTCTCACTTTATTATATGATGCCAATGTAATCACACAGTATTTTTACAGTATTTGTGTATTACTTTCTCAAATTTTCTTCATTCCACAGTCACAGAAAACGACGAGATAGCTGCCATTGATTACGAGTTACAACAAATAGAAACTGAACTGCAGAAACTGCAGGATCGCAAGAAGATCCTGACCCAGCGTAAGGAAAAATTGCGTGACGACGCCCTTTTGAAAAAGAGCTTTTCTCTGTCGAAAAAGAACTGGAACACAGAGAATTTTGAGTGGTCCGCAAAACTTAGAAAAACATTGAAGGATGTTTTCAAAATAGACAAGTTGAGAGAATTGCAATTGCCGACCATGAACGCAATCATGTCCAAGGAAGATGTTATATTAATCATGCCGACAGGCGGTGGTAAGAGTCTGTGTTATCAGTTGCCAGCTGTGATCAGCAAAGGTATAACAATAGTAGTTTCACCTCTGGTGTCTCTAATGGAAGATCAGTTGCACGGGTTGCACAGACTCGATATAAAAGCCGCCATGTTGTGCGCGAAGGCCGACAAGGAAATTGTCAAGTCGACTATGAACGCTCTTGTAACCAAAAACTCGGCGCTCAAATTGATTTACGTGACACCGGAATACATGGCGAAGTCCAATCGTTTTATGAGCAAGCTGCAGAAGGCGTACGAGATAGGAAATCTGGATCGTTTTGCCATAGACGAGGTTCACTGTTGCAGCCAGTGGGGTCACGATTTCAGACCGGATTACAAGTTTCTAGGCGTGCTGAAGTCTATGTTCCCGGGCATACCGATTCTAGGTCTCACCGCCACGGCCCCGGCTAAAATCATCGTGGACGTGCAGAAGATGCTGGACATCAGCGGCTGTCTGGTTCTGCGAGCCTCGTTTAACAGACCGAATTTGTATTACGAGGTTCGCCGTAAACCGGCGGACAAGGAAACGTGTCTCGCGATGATAGAAAACCTGTTGAAAAACCGATTTAACGATCAGTCGGGCATAATCTACACGACTACGATCAAAGACGCGGAGCAGCTGACCTCGGATCTGAGAAGCAAGAGTCTGAAGGTCGGGTGTTACCACGCGATGCTCGAAGCCGAGTACAGATCGCAAGTTTACTCCAAGTGGATAACGGGCAAGTATCAGGTGGTGGTCGCGACCATCGCCTTCGGACTGGGCATCGACAAGCCGGACGTGCGATTCGTGATTCATCATTGCATTTCGAAATCGATGGAGAATTTTTATCAGGAGAGCGGCCGCGCCGGAAGAGACGGCAAGAAGTCAACGTGTATCGTGCTCTACAGATTGGCCGACACGTTCAAATTGAGCACGATGGTATTTCAGGATAAGGTAGGACTCCAGAACTTGTACAAGGTGTTGGCTTATTGCTTGGATCAGACGTCGTGTAGGCGAAGTTTGATAGCGACTCACTTCGAGGAGACGTGGGACAAGAGCGATTGCGCGCAAATGTGCGATCATTGCAAGAAGCCGGGTGTTAAGAAGGAGATCGACATAACGCGATACTGCAGACAATTGTACGATATTATGACCAAGGCTGTGCAAAGTGAGACTCGATTGACCGCGCTGAAGCTCGTCGACGCCTGGTACCACAAAGGCGCCACGTCCTTGCGAGTGTCCGGTGTGCCTGTGCCGAAGTTCGCGAGAGAAACCGCGGAAGCTATTGTCGGACATTTGCTGGTGAACGGTTACTTGCAAGAAGACTTTCACTTCTCATCGTACACTACGATATCGTATCTCAAACGTGGACCCAAGTCAGGACTAGCTCTCGGCAATGATCACAAAATACTTTTTAACTACGAATTGATTTAACGAATGTATGATTAGTCATTAATGCGCTCGATAGAGAGAGAGAGAGAGAGAGACTGCATGTTTTATGAGTAATTTATAAAAATAAGGACACTGTTTATAATATACGTATTATAAACATATTGTAAACATATAGAGAGGTATTTATTACAAGTAATATTTTTATGAATCTTCTTTCTTTTATTCATAATTTTAATAAAAATGCTGGCATTAGAAAAAATTATGTTCGATCTTATAATTCCAGAGAAACTATACTTTTAATTATTGCTACGTAGCGAGCGTAATCATACGGTTATCGCAATATACACACACAAACACACACACACACACACACGGAGCCAATAAACCGGCGGTAAAATAAAAAAAGGCGATATGCGTAATTGGCTCGTACGCCGAGTGTCGTTAGAAAAATTTCCGAATCAATCGCGGAATAATCACGGGGCGATTTTTGTTTTTTTTTTATCATACAATTCACGTAATCGTTGTTTGTAGGTCAATCTCGGATGGATAGAAACGAGATGACGTTTTACGTTGCAAGTTCACCGATCGATCGATCGAACAAACGTACGTGAAGAGAAAGCGAAACCGCTCGTGCCCAGACTCGACGATTGAGAAAAACAAAGTGGG
The DNA here is from genome assembly GCA_014825475.1 of Pseudomyrmex flavicornis. Classification (NCBI taxonomy): domain Eukaryota; kingdom Metazoa; phylum Arthropoda; class Insecta; order Hymenoptera; family Formicidae; genus Pseudomyrmex; species Pseudomyrmex flavicornis. The sequence continues at coordinate 8,661 of QVNW01000021.1, forward strand.
ACAATGATCGATAAGAAGAAACTGCGTGCGAATAGAATGGAATGTCAGCGAGTCGGGTAGTAGAGGAAAAGATAACCGAGTCTGATCTCCGGATCTGATGGACAGATATTGATCTATAGAATAATAGACAAACGCTCTCTCTGTGGGACGCCTCGCGCGCGTCCGATGATGATGACAAATTGCGTTGCAATTGTGCGCGAACCGGACGTGTCTCGCGCCAGAGAGGATAAAGTCCGCGCGTAACCGCGCGTTGCGTACGCAAGATATTTCAACGAATATCATCGAGATCGATGTATGCACTTGCGCGACACCAATCGCAACGTCGGTGGCGGCGTCGGCGCCCGCGCATCGAGCAGTGACGCGTGAGCGTCAGCTAAACAAGGTCGTTTCATTAACATGATTTTCGATTTTGGTCACCGTCGTCGAGTCATTGGCGGTGTCGCGTAAAAAAGCTCTCTTGAAGCTCAGTCACGAGCGAGCGCACGTGTCTCGTAATTTTCATCGTGAGAAGAGATCGAGAGTCTCTCTCTCTCCGAGAGACACGTCATTCATCCCTCTTTTCGAGCGAGGAACAACGTGAAGATCTTTCCGGAGTATTCTCCAAAGCTGCAGCGTCTAATCGTCGTTGGAGTCCAAGTGTACGTCGACAACCCCCGATGTGCACCGTGACACAGATATACGCTTCGTATCGCGAGAAGTTCTCATGCAACGAGGCCAATTGAGGCGATAACACTATCTCTGCGATATCGCGTGTCCCACGCGGAAGTGTCAGTCCCAATCCATCCTTAAATCCCTAAAGTGCTTTCGCTCATGTCCGATTATGCGTGTTCTCCGTCCCGCATTTTTCGCCGATCGGATCGCTTTGCAACGTCCTCGCGACGGATCGTTCTGGCGTCTCGTGAATGAGGATAGGGCGAGTCGGAATTCGCGGATAACATCGCAGTGCGTTTCGCGGACGATAAACAGATGGATCGCCGTGTCACCGAGTTTTTCGGCGTAAACGTTAGAATTTGTATAAAATGTTCTGAGGGGAATCGTATCGCGCGCCTTGTGTTTACGCTCGTCGAGTAGTGCGTCATGTTTCGTTGGGAGAAAACGACGTAACGATCCCCACGACGACAATGCCTCTGCCGAACATTCTGAGAAAGGCGAGCAGCTACATCCTCGGCGACTGCGGCCAGGACAACCGGCGCGTGATTTATCAGGACGGCGAGGCTCTGTTCTGCAAGAACAACGTCTGCGTGCACCCGCCGACGTTGATGAGACAGCACGCCGACGTGGTGCACCATCCCGGATACATGACGATAACTTGCAAGCTGAACAAGAACTCGAATCTGCCGACGTTGCATCTGAGCTGGATACCCAACAGCACGCTGCGCAAGCATCCCACGACGTTGGAGAACCAGAGTCCCAGAAATACGCCGACGACGCATCGAGATTCCGCGGACTCTCCTCGATCCCGGCTATCGGAGAGATGCGATCCGCTCAACGTTCTGGACGCGAGAATCGAGAATGAGAACGATAACGATAACGGGAACGGGAAGCTGGACGTGTGCCTGGAAGCGAAGGAGCCCGTCACGTGCGGGGACTGCGAGCGCGTCTGCTCGGGTTCCGGCTGCGACTTCTCGCGTCCGCGAGAACCGAGCGCGATCAACGACGGCGAAAATAGCACCGAGAATCAATCGTATTCGATAGAGTCGAAAAACGAGAAGAACGGAGATTCGAAAGACCGAAGTTGTAATCGCGACAGCGACGCGAGAAGCATCGACGAGGAAGCGCGCTTCCCCTTCCGCGACGACGTGAGCATCAAGAGTCGCAGTCTGTCACTGACCTCGACCTGTAGTCTGTCAATCTCGGTGTCTACCGATGGTACGTAAGGATATTTAACGAACGATTAACGCGATATGACACAATGATGATGATCGTTGTTTGTTACAGCTGAGGAAGTGCCGTCGTGGATGAGATCGCCGGAACTTCTAGCCTTGCAGCACAATCTTGCCTTTCCCGAGAGCGCGACCGCGTCGCCCGTGACTGTGCGCAGAGCGCATCGGTGCCGCAGATTCTCGGTGGATCTCAGCGAGATGCGATCTCTGAGACTGTTCTTCGCCGATCCCGCCTGCACCTGCGGCCAGCTAGTGGTGGCGAGCAGAGAGAGCCAATACAAGATTCTGCATTTCCATCACGGCGGCTTGGATCGGCTGGCCACCACTCTGCATCAGTGGCATCAATTGCTCTATCCACGTTTGAGCTCCGACACGGAGGAAACTTTGCCATACAGGTAGAACATTGGAATTCAAAGTAAATTCGAGAATTTAACGCGTATCAGAGCAACAACGTTTTTAATTTTTAACGCGTTGTCCATTTGTACAGGCATTTCATGGTGTGCAGACCGGAGGTGAGTCGGGACGAGCTGCATCCGGAGGAGGGCCAAGTGCCGATGATTACATCGCTAGCTTGGAAAGATTTGTTGAACGAGAGGGGCCAGGTGGAGGACGATCTCGCTCTCCGCAAGGGAATATTTTTCGGTGGTCTGGAACCGGCGCTGCGAAAAATCGTTTGGCCTTTCCTGTTGCACTGCTACTCTTATCAGAGCACGTACGAAGACAGAGAGCAGATCGACGCTATCAGACGGCAAGAATACGAGGAGATACAGAAACGTCGGTTGAACATGAACCCCGAGCAGGCCGAGCGTTTCTGGCGAAACGTGGTGTGCATAGTGGAGAAGGATGTTGTCCGCACGGACAGAGCCAATCCGTATTATGCCGGTGAGGGCAATCCGAACATCGAAGTGATGAAGTAAGCTGTTTTTTAAACGCGTTTGAATAAAACTAATTTGGGATGACTTGCGTCCAGCCCGTATTATTGCAAATATCTTTATTTGATCGCTTTGTCCTTTTTGTTCTGTTTTTCCCCAGAAACATTTTACTCAACTACGCGGTGTACAACTGCCGCTTGGGTTACACTCAAGGAATGTCGGATCTCCTGGCTCCGTTACTAGCCGAACTCAACTCGGAAATTGAGGCCTTCTGGTGTTTCGCCGGTTTGATGCAGAGATCGGTAGCCGTCTGCACGCCAACCGACACGGACATGGACAGAAATCTATGCTACCTGCGGGAATTGGTGAGAATAATGGTGCCGGATTTTTATGCGCATCTTGAAAAGCATGCGGACGCCTTGGAGCTTTTATTTTGCCACCGATGGATACTTCTGTGAGTGTGATTACACACTTCGCGCACACATCTCGCTCATGCACGCACGAACTTGTCACGTTTTCCTCTTCATTGCAGATGCCTGAAAAGAGAATTTCCTACTGAGATAGCGTTGGTCATGTGGGAAGCGTGTTGGGTCAATTACTTAACGGATCACTTTCATTTGTTTCTTTGCCTTGCCATAATGTGCGTCTACGCGGACGATGTGATCGCTCAGGACCTACGGACGGACGAAATGTTGTTGCACTTCAGTTCGTTGGCGATGTACATGGACGGGAATGTTATATTGAGAAAGGCGCGGGGCCTACTTCATCACTTTCGTCAACTTGTGCGCTTGCCTTGTACGTTAGCCGGTCTGTGTCGACAATGTGGTCCGGGCATGTGGGACAGCACTCACGATCCGGTAATAGAGTGCGTGGGTCACGAAGACACGAATTGTCCCTATTTAAACAACTACGAGTGACTTTCTAATCTCTAATTTAAAAAAACAAAAAAAATCAACATAAGAAAACGTCAGTATTATTTAACGTATAAATCGTTTTATCGAATTGTAACGGGGAACGCTCTTCTCTTCTAATATAACGGATTCTTTCTTTATATTCCAGACTTAAAGAAAAAAGTAATTCGTAGAATAAGTTTTCTACAACTATTACAATAGTAACGAATTATATCAAGCCTATCTACGCTCTCTGGCTATTACACCACATATGAATAAGCTTAAATAATCTCACATACGTGGACCGATATGTAATGTGACACGATGTGTAATCTTTATTCTTGTAAAAGTCGCTTCAATCACACTTCGACACTTTTTGGATCAACAAAAAAAAAAAAAAGTAAGGAAGGAAACGTATCACACACGTTACTCGCGTATCAATTCACATCATTGAATTATCAGCCTAGCCGAATCTAAATGCCGAAGCACATAGATACATATCTCAAAATCCGATCTCCAAACAAAGTTTAGCGTCAAAGTATATAAGATTAAGAGAGATTTTAACAGAATCTACACACACATATACATACACACACACACACACACATTCACGAATATATAAATGAAAATATCTTTGCGATACTTCTCGTAGGTGTTAAAGACTGACTGAGTGAAAAAGATAGGATATAATTAGTACAAGCACCCGAGTGCCCTGAGTTGGAGCGGAGAGATGTATCTGTCGTGTAATTTTACTCCGTAGGCATTTAATATATGTACAATCGGTTGCGAAAAGTGTTTGTTCGCGAAAAAAAACCAAAGAAACAAATCAAATCGTATATAAATATATTTAAAGAAAAAGGCTATTTATTATTAAACGTACTCACATATTGCATATATCGAGTATAAAATTATAACGACATGTGTGTTCTCCTCTTGGTATTTACTTACGCTCACATAAACGTGTTCTTTGCCAAAACTTGCCATGTATTGTAACGTCGAGCTTTTTTTTTTTTTTTTTTTACTCGTACAACTCGATAAGATACGGTGCACATTGTATGTATTTATTACATTTTAATTTTGTTACGTTGTTGTTTGTGAAATCTAATTTTTAAGACGAACGAGAGATTATTGGATGTTTTATTTATTTCAACTCAGTTCTCCTCGTTTTCTCTGTTTTCTCTTGATTATTACGTTATTCACGCGAGTGTAACAAATTTCCTACCTTCGTATGTTCTTAGGGTTTAGAAAATTTGTCAAAGCGCAAGTTTTTAAATATTGCTTTTCCCCACACCAAAGCTAACGCAAACTGCGGATTATACTGTAATTTGAAAAAAAAAGTTAGAAACGCTGTGCGTTATGACATATACACACACATACACACACAGCGGTGTGGAATAGCGTTTAATGTGACCACTTCACGTGGAGCGAACTCTTAGAAAGTCTGCTCTATATATATAGAGCATCTATATATATATATATAACCACGTATAAGGTCAAAGCTGTTTATATTCAAGATTTTAAATATCGTGCCTATGCAAAAAAAAAAAGGGGGCGATTGTATAACGCATTCCGCACTAATCCATTTAATCAGGGACACACAAACTTTTATCTGAAAAATAAACAAAGTAAACAATTATTATGCTTTTATCGTGCTATCTTGTATCGTGTTGGAATTTTGAAGAGAAATCTATCTGTGTTATAAGATCTGTGGATCTCGTACGAAATAAGTATAGAGAGACATATGTGTATACATATATTATACCGATGGCGAATAAAATCGGCAGAGAAGACTTGTATAATCAACTATTTATTATTATCCGTTTTCAATTGCTTTTGGAAAATATAATAGATATATATATATATATATTACATATATACGTATATATATATACACGCGCGCAACATTCTTCAATTGAACATATACTCTTCATTGTACGTTATGCTCGCACAGGTACACAGTTATTACGGACATCCTGCGAATGTTTTTTTTTTTTTGTTTTTGGCAGTTTTTATACACGTATACAAAAATACGACTTCGAAAAAAGAACGTAACAACATGACGCTTCTTCTCCACTATCGCTGCTATTATCACCCATGTCAATTGTCTCATTACGAATGCGCAAACAGAGGAAAAGTTATGTGATTTTTATTGTGTGTACAAGTAAAATATATATATATATATATATATATATATATATAAAATGCATTACGGCTGTTTATAGAATCGTCTCAAAAGAAGAAGAAGAACGAAATTATGCACATCTGTCCGCGATGACACAATATTTTTTTTACTCTCTCTCTTTTTCTCTCTCTACAATACTAATTAAAATATATACGCATATATAAAGACAATATTTTTTTTTCTTCTACAGATTATTATCCACATCTTAAGCTTATACGTTATTTGACTTGTACATATGTGTGCCGACTTGTGCCAAAGTATTGTCGGTTCGCCACGAGTACATGTGAGCACGCAACTGTACACCAATGACGATCGTTTTAAAATTAGTATATTATCCTGCGCTAAGGAGATCTCAAGTCTTACAACAGATCGCAATCAGTCATGTTACATATCCTGTCGTATTAATAACCACCGTTGGATTTCATCACTAATGTGAAATATACTGTTTTTACCGTTTTTTTTGTTTCGCGCATCTTTCGCGTTTCTACTACCGCGCATGATATATATTGTTAAAAAGAAAATATATATATCATTCAGGATATGCAAGTAACTTTCATCGATATATCCATCTTGCACTTTATACACATCATATTAGAGTATTTATTCTCTCATAAAGGTTTCTCTTTCTTTCTTTTTTTCTTTCTTTCTCTCTCTCTCTCTCTCTCTCTCTTGCTTTTGATCTACGATATTATTATTACGTAGTTTTTACGTAGTTCATACGTATAAGATAAATTTTTTTATTCCGCTATTAACTGACCATCGTTCGATGATGTATCTGTAGGAAATTGACTGACACCAAGATCATACAAGCGATAGCCCATACCACGACGAAAACCAACCAATACTTGCTCGAGAAAGGACTTGCGAATTTGTTCCTGACACCGAGGCCGATTACATTGTTGGTTTCCTGTCTGGCGTAGTAAACTAGAAATGTGGGTATCAAATACTGGATTCCTGCTCCCGCGTACGATCCTGTGATGCCAACTAATATTGACAGATCTTTGGTGTAGAGCGCGATCAGATACGGCGGCAATATCGCCAAGATGGGGAAGACGAGCTTTTGAAAAACATTGTAGGACGTATCCTCGTTCAAAAAGAGCGACTGCAGATTATTTCGCAGTGTGATCGCTATAATGGGAAAACTCGTACTCAGAGTGAACACGGGGAAAAGCGCTAGAAAATATTCTATAAATAGCATAAAAATATTGTCACTCTTGGAACAATTGCCCGAGCCACGTGGTCCGAAGTCCAGAGTATAAAGATCGTCCAAATGTTCGAAGGCGAAAGCGCCCGTGAGAGCCAATAACAGATAAAAGAAAGCGATCAGTACGTAATCGAGAGCGAGAAATCGATTTATCATGGACTTATTCGCTATTGGCGCGACTAGAGCTGGTAACGAATGATGACACATGAAGGAATAGACGCAAGCACCGAAGAGACCGGGAATGCCTAGAACAATAAAATATTTCGTGTGTGAATACTTCACGTATTATGTTTATTAAAATTGTTAACGCACAATATAGCGCGTTAACGGAATCAACGTCGCAAACAAACGATTGCGACAGCATTTCCCGACTTACCGGTTAAATTGGCGGTAGGCGGATCGCCCCGAGGGCCGTACCGTATAAGACTTATTACAGCGTACAGAATCATTATGTTAAATGCGAGCCATCGCATTGCCGATGTCAACAGCTGGAGGTACTTGGTCTTCTGAACATTGAAGAATACAAACGGTCCCAATAATAACACAAACACCGTCTGAAAATATGAACATAAATTATCAAAAATATTTTCTTCATTTTAATTTTGTCACAAGGAGAAAAAAAACCTTCGAAAATAAAGTTCTCCTAACTCACCAAGAATATCCTGTACGCATCCGACCGATTTAATTCGTAATTTTCCCAGCACGATTCAGAGTCTGGTATGGTGTCGTTGCAAGTAAGATTTTTTGGCATATACGTGCAAACGACGTCCGCTACCGATTTGGCAACTGCTGCGCCGTAAATACTCAAATCTCCATATAAATAAATAGCCAAACATAAATAAAACAGAGTGGTGCCAAATCGATTGAAAAAGATAGATGCCATCTGTCCCATCTCTATTTTATCACGAATCACATAATATCTGTAAACCATATCAGATCGTTCCGGACTACTAGTGGTGGTAGTGGTGGCGGTGGGGGTGGTGGTAGTAGCGGCGGTGGTTAAAGGAGCCACCAACGGAGTGTCTTCCGAATCCGAATTGGAAGGACCAGATTCACCTATTGTCTGTAAGACCTGAAAAAAGTGTCTCAATTTAATCTGCTTGATGTTCCATGCGTCTGTCTTCAAGTATCCTAAAAATAATATATTTGTCTTAAAGAAATCTAAAAACTCTTACGCGTTTCCGATGCTGAAGATGTCTCCATGTGACGATAGCGTTCGCCGATGCCATTGCTTCTATGACAAACGTTACTGTAACAAAACTGTGAAAGAAAAAGAAAAAGAAAAATGCAATGAAACTCGCGCAAGAAAATATATTAACTTAAAATACAATCCTCGGGATTTAAATCTTGTGTATGTACCTGATGAACGCCAACACCAAAATGACACTCAATCCGAGTATCCATCCCGCTCGACTGAACACAGCTGGCAAAGTCAGGGCTCCCGTTCCAACAATGAGATTGAAGATATAAACGAGTCCAATCTACGACAGAGATTTGACTTAGCGAACAAGTTTAAAGTGCGTGTTCTTTGTTTACTACAGAAGCTCTCGAGGTTATGCGCCATATGTTAGTACAGTGCGCTACTTGTTTAAAGGGAGTACACGACTTTTTCTCTTACCCATGTTGAATACTGATCGTTAACATTCTGTTCGGGCATCTCGTCTCTCGAGTTGAGCCGACGTCAACGGAGACCTACACCTCTCTCGGAAGATGCGCTGCAGCTTTTCGTTTTGTCGTCACATGCAGTCACTGAACAACCACCGGTGGTGGTCACCGACCTAACGTTTCGTACTTTTCCACGGAGACTGTGTCATCGAATACCTCGGCGGGCGATCACGCGTTGACGTAATTGAGATAACGTTCGAGAAAGAAAGAAACGCGCGATATATTCTCTTATGTGTATCTCACGGAGGTCCCGATGGCCAGGCCGACCATCTCAGCGCGGACTTGTCATCGACTTTTCGTCGCGAGGCAAACACGGACGACCAATCGTCGACGAATATGCCGCAAAAAAACCATAGCGAAGACATCGTGGGCGAAGTGACGCAAACCTGGCCAATCATCCAAGACGCGTTCGGATTTTCGTTCGACTGATCAATAATTTGACAATTAAACGTCGTTCTCCTTGATTGATACAAATCAACTTGAATTTCCCCGATTTTCAGCAGGAGTCATGCTGTGCTGCCACCTGAACTCGAACGCAAAACACATGGTTTGTTTGTTTTTTTTTTTTTTTTAATGCAAATTTAATTACATAAAAATGAGATCAACTTCAAAAAGACAGAAACTAATCGAACTCTCAGATGTTTCCAAAATTCAACTTGCGCAATTTACTCCAATTGTACTAGGCCTTTTTGTTTTAGATATTTTGAATCACGTATAAATTTTTAGAAATATTTACGAAAATATATCAATTATATTTTACACAGCTCTTTACTATTGACGAACATAAAATTCAAATTGTTTACACGAGTGAAATTCCATCAGAGTTTACGCATGTGTTTTTACGAATCGGATTATAAAAAAAAAAAAAAAGGAATAGTTAATTAAAAATGGAATTTTATTTCAATTAAAGAGAGATATTTTTCTCTTGAACGTAAATTCTAGAATAATTACACATTCGTTACAATTGCTACGAAACATTTTTTATGTATACACACGAGTTACATATTTATAATAAAGACTCACATATACATAAAGAAAAGTAACATGAATGAAACGAGTGTACAAGATGTCTAAGAAAAAAAAACGCGTGAAGTGGGACGAGTGAGGGGGATGCGGACAACTCTTGCGATTTCAAGAAACACAATTCACAATCGTGAGTTTTTCAGACTTTTATTTTATAATCCCATAAGTCTAAAGTAGTCTTTAAGATGTGTACGTGAATGGTCTTTGCGCAATACAATGGGAATAAATTATAATACTTTGGCTACGCTTGCGGGGTCGAAACCGTGGTTGTTTATTTTATTTTTTTTTTTGCTTTTTTTTGTCTTTTATTTTCCTTTACTTTGCTTGAGCGGACGTTCGTATTTTCGTATTTCCGGATCAGCGGTTTACCCCATCGTGTATAAAAAAAAAAAAAAAAAAAATTGAAAAAAAAAAAAAAAAAAAAATTTAATAGAAAAAAATTATATAAACGAAGTGTCTTTATAGCTCTCTCGGAGCGGAATGACGTGCGTTTTTCAACTTTGACGCGACTTCTTAAAAAAATATCGCATACTGATCGGAATGCATTATATATCGTTGATTGCCATGTCCGAACTCCGTTACGTTACCGCACGGGAAATCGATCTTTCCCGCGAAACAGCAAACTCCTCCGGAGTTTAATCTTCGTTAAACGTTTCTTGCTCGAGTTGTGTCGAAGAAAAATGGCAATCAAAGCGTACGCGCGCTAAGCAACGAATGGGGAACGGATGCGAGGATGGGGAAAACGACAAGCCTGACGAAAAGGAAGCGTTCTGCTCGCGCGTTGAGAGAATGACGTCTCGCGAGAAACGTTTAGCTAAATTCTATGTCGATAAAAGTTGTTCGAATATATAATGTACAAATAATCCGATACAAGATAAAAAAAAAAAAAAAATTACGCTTATAGGAATCGGGGCACATGTTTAAGATCGTTCACAATTAACAATTAATCAAATTAATTTTTAATTAATGAATAATCATTAATAATTAACACAATTAAAAATTAATTCAATTAGTTTAAGATTGTTAGACGCACACTGAAGTCGGTGAATGGAAAAATGATGAGAAATGATTGCGTTATAAACGAGCAAGAACAAACCGCCGGTTTACTTGGGTTGCCGCCGAGACCGAGGAACAATCGCGGGAGGAGGGCGATATACCGTAAGCTCCTCACTCCTCTCGTTTAATCAAACACGCTTTGTCACGCGTATCTTAAACACGTACATCCGAAATTGAAAGAAGCTACCTTTGCCCTTGGGGGGGGGAAGGGAAAAAAAAATCCAAGGGCAATCGTCGCGGAAGTTGATGTTTTGTCCGCCTGCTAAACGAGACAGAAGCCTCTCTCTTTCTCTCCCTTTTTCTCTCTCTCTCTCTTTCTCTCTCTCTCTCTCTTTTAATCTCTCGACGTCTCAAGGATATCGGGGGATGATAATATGCAATGAAAAAAGGCGCTTAGAAGCACTTCCTGTGGACAATGGATGGTCCGGATTCGTCGTACTCCTGCTTCGAGATCCACATTTGTTGGAAGGTGGAGAGCGACGCGAGGATCGATCCGCCGATCCATACGGAGTATTTCCTCTCAGGCGGGGCGATGATCTTGATCTTCATGGTAGATGGGGCTAAGGCAGTGATCTCCTTCTGCATCCTGTCGGCGATGCCAGGATACATGGTGGTACCACCGGAGAGAACGGTGTTGGCGTACAAGTCCTTACGGATGTCGACGTCGCATTTCATGATCGAGTTGTACGTAGTCTCGTGGATGCCGCAGGCTTCCATGCCCAAGAACGAGGGCTGGAAGAGAGCCTCGGGGCAACGGAATCGCTCGTTGCCGATGGTGATGACCTGACCGTCCGGAAGCTCGTAGCTCTTCTCCAGGCTGGACGAAGAGGCAGCAGTGGCCATTTCCTGTTCGAAGTCGAGCGCGACGTAGCACAGCTTTTCCTTGATGTCACGAACAATTTCACGCTCGGCCGTGGTCGTGAAGGAGTATCCTCTCTCAGTGAGGATCTTCATGAGATAGTCTGTAAGATCGCGGCCAGCCAGATCCAAGCGGAGAATGGCGTGCGGCAGAGCGTATCCCTCGTAAATCGGTACGGTGTGAGAAACGCCATCGCCGGAGTCCAGAACGATACCAGTGGTACGACCGGAAGCGTACAACGACAGCACAGCCTGGATCGCTACGTACATAGCTGGAGTATTGAATGTCTCGAACATGATCTGCGTCATCTTCTCGCGATTGGCCTTGGGATTCAATGGAGCCTCGGTGAGTAGAACTGGATGTTCCTCGGGAGCTACTCGCAATTCGTTGTAGAATGTGTGGTGCCAAATTTTTTCCATGTCGTCCCAATTGGTTACAATACCGTGCTCGATCGGATACTTCAGTGTGAGGATACCTCTTTTCGATTGAGCCTCGTCGCCAACGTACGAATCCTTCTGCCCCATGCCGACCATAACGCCCTGGTGACGCGGTCTACCGACAATTGACGGGAAGACGGCACGCGGAGCATCATCTCCAGCAAAGCCGGCTTTGCACATGCCGGATCCATTGTCTACTACGAGCGCAGCAACTTCCTCGTCACACATGTTTGCTTGGTTGATTTAACTGTAATATAAAAAAATTAAAATTAGCTTATACTTGTGATGTAAGAAAAAATTTATATTAACACATTGCGGATCAGTCATTATTACTAACTGTATCCAGAGGTCAGATAATTTTTTGCTCAGTATATTTGAACCCGAGAATTCTTGTAAACAGCCGGAAGCAAGTTAGAATCGAAAATTCTCATGATCCGTCAGCAATGTGTTAACACGGAATTTGTGAACGTTTTATATTTGCACATGGAATATTCCGTGATCCGCAAATATTAACGATCTTGCTGTCAACACAAGATTACTCCAGATTGAAATTTCTGTACACTTCTTAATCTCGTCTGGTATTAAAAATTTCGATGTTCGCTTAAAAATAGAAACTGCAATTACACAATCTCTAGATATCGTCTATCAAAACGGAAGCGTTTTAATCGAAGTATTAGCAGACTAATGAATACTTCATTAGCCGGTGACCGGCCTCGCTTTCAAAACGCTTTTCAAGATGGCGTCGGGAAGGCAAACGTGTCAGCAAGAGAATTCAAGCGATTAGATCTCACGAAAGGTGAATTGTGAAAGTATCCGATGTACAAACGAGAAACGTGACCGTTCCAAGTATACTGGTCAAAAGCACATCGATGAAATTCGGTTTGAAAGAGACGCGACAAAGAGATATCTTTCAGAAGAGGAGCAAAGTTATCTTTAATTATCAGAACCGCACCCTGCCCCACCCCGCGCCCCGCCCTATCACAGCTCGTGACGAACGGCAAACAACCTGTGGTCTCGTTCTTCGAGCGAACATCTTCGACATTTCGCAATTTAACACTTCCCTCAGTACATGTAACGATGTCACACGTACATACACTACCAATTTATAGATACAGTTCTCGATTTTTCTCCGCGATACGTGTTTTCGTTGAAATACCGAGTACGGATATCTAATTTTGTTTCAACAACGGAGCGGATGAAGCTCTCACAGCGAAGCACTCGATCCTCAACGTACGCCAACACACCCAATCACTTCGCACTACAAAAGACCGGTAACTTTCGTCGGAGTGCACTTATTTTATTGTTTCCTTCTCCCTCGGTCTTCTATTTCCACTGCTCTACGATTATATACATGTTACCATCTAGTTCTACAAAATGAAATGCTGATGTTAGACTTACGGTTCTTTTTTTCCGAGTAAAAAAGGAAGTTATGTACAAGTTCTAAACGACACTGCCGCACTGTCAACCGATCTAGCACCGAACGCAGAGTGTAGTCCGGGCAATCGTTTCGTGGTGTATTATATGAACAGATACGTTGTTCCTCGACGTCTCCCACCGCCCGACATTCAGCCAATAAGGGTGGAACACCCCTCGACCAATCCTGGCTTTCTTTACCATATATGGAAGTACTCTGACACGGAGGGGTTTTCCGTGTCCCTCTGCCCCTCTCGCTCGAAACCGCGCGATTTCCCCCCGCGGCGCAACGAGCCGGTCCCACGACACCCGGTATGAATGCATCTGTTAAATTGACCGTCGAACTCCGGAAGATTTTACACGCGAATTGATTATCGGATCTCGCGAATCTCCTCTCTTTCTCTCACACTGTTAATTAATTGTGCTAGCTACTCATCCCGTTTGAGTCATTCGCGTTATTCACGCATCATAATTCTGCCATCAGAAAAAAGAAACAGATTCTACTTAGAATATCTTAGAACGGAGAGCCGCTCTCTCGCGAGCGGCACATTTCTCGCGAGCGCGTTGAATGAAATTCTCTTCGTCGGAGCCGCCACTGCCGCCGGATCATATAAATTACAGTTAGTCGCGAGAACGTGTAGGTTAGCAACGGACTCTCTACGTGTCGTTGAGCTATTAATAAACTATCCGGCGCGTCGTCTCGCCGCAACCACCTGTCTCGCCGTCTGATACGCACACCCGGCGACCACTTGCGACGTCGACGGCAACCTGTCGACCACCCTGGCGCCGTGTCACGCTGCGCGTCTTTAAAAGCAAAGAGCAAATTAGAGATCATTTTACATTTAACATTACGCGACGATCTCGTTACATTCGAGAGAGCAACGCCCTGCCATGGCGGCGTTTTAATATCAACACAGATAACGCGTGAGAAAACCTGACGTACGTGTACAACCGATTTCGTTCCGAGGGAAACGGCACCGATGCGTGGCGACAGCACACGGCCGGTAACACGCGTCTTGCTGCTTACCTGCTTTCTCTGAATTAAACGTAGAGTTTTGCGTTTCGATCCTCGTAAACGGATCAGCAGTAGCGATTCGTCTAGACGATGATTAGCAGCACGATACGGACACTGCAAACGCTGCGAGCGAAAGATCGGGGATGATTGTGCTGCCGGACGAACCTGCGAGCTGCGAGACGTGAGCCGGTATCGCGCCGCCTCGCGTCACGTCACGTCCCGTGGACTCGTCCACGACGGAGGTGTGGTCGGCATACCGAGCGCTAGAGAATTTTTACGAGTCCCCGCGCGTCCTGAAAGAGTCGCGTCGTTTTCGACGCATTTTTCGTTACGTTGTCGGATTTCAGAAGGAATCGCGAAAATCTTCGCGCGTGCGAGAAACAACGACGGTCATCAATTTGTTTTGTCGCTCGTAATTCGCAACGTCGCGTTAAATGTAACGTGCCGATCCGCTGGGGCCACCCCTCACGAGGAACATGGACTCGTCCGTGCCGGCTTCTCCCACCATGCGGATTCACAGCTCTTGCCATATATGGGCATAAAACGAAAGCGACGCGGCGATTGGTCCGTCGGCCGGCTGGCGGCTAGATTCTCCAAATGCCGCTTCAAATCGCACGATACAGAGAGAGCGTAATGTCTCCTGGAAGTATACGCGCTGGCGTAAAGGTCCGTACGACTAACCGTCACAGCTACCTGCATAAGATAGTAATTTACATATTTACGTGTTTGTATATTATACTAGTTATAGCATTCGGAAATGCGCTTATACATCCTCCGATCCTCTTAAAGAAACGGATGTGTGCGTGCTGTCGTTAACGCATTTTTTTTTTTTTTTATTCTGTAGCAATAATTCATGTTTGTTTACAGAAAAAAATTTTATCTATTTTTTTTATCGCTTCTTCCATTCTAAAAGTCTGACGGTATCGTCAAACGCCGCTGGATTGTTCTGAGAAACGTCTTTAAAAAAAAAAAAGAAAAAAAAACAACAAGCGATCAAAGTCGAGTTCCATATTTACGTCCAATGTCGAGATAAGAAATTGCCATTAACGTGTCATCTCGCGAGATTGCGAGCGATCTCTTTTTTTTTTCTTTCTTTTCTTTATCTCGTAAATTGCGTGCGACGCGTAGTTCTTAAAAATAGACTCAAGGGCAGGGGCACAGGATGCGAAGGGTACGTTGCACTTTATGCCACGTCATACGTACAGACCCTATAGGCACATCTCTCTCTCCGCCGGTAATACTGGTTTAATACAAATATACAGATACATACCCCGTAACCATCAGTGCGGCACGCTACGCTCCCGTACCGGCTAACGTAAGAGAGAAAGGTCTGCGTGCGTGCACCAAAATCGATACTTCATCTCGAAGCTGTCTCGAGAAACACATGACCGGTAGGTATCGAAGAGATGGATGTATATTATTACGAAGAAAAAGAAACGGGGAAATGCGCGACTTGAGAGAAAATTTGCATAACGAGATGATGCTATTCAGCCGTTGAAATCGGGCTCGCTGACGAAATTGCGGGAAACGCAATTAGGTTAGGTTTCCATGCTCTTACACGCGCGCGCGTGTGTGCTTTGCGATGATTCACTCGCCGATTAATGAACGAACGCGGGTTTCGATCATCGCGCGAACCCTCGATTGGCGTGAATCATTTTGACGTGTAGCGGTTTCGTGCCAAGCCGATAGACGTAATTACGCATACGCATATTGATTCCACATTTAAAATTCATCCGTGCGTAAATGACGTAGACGCGCGATCGTAATATCAATATATCAATATGAATCTGGGATACGACGGGTTGATTAAATTTTTTTTTGATTTAGGTGTCCTCCTTTCCAACGCGTATGAAACAATAATATACACACACTCGTGCGTGACTCGTTCCGCATCCCGAAGACCCATTGACCGGAGATGCTCCGACCTTGTCCACCAAATAAGGTTTTGGCATCAAGGACTCTCTCGTCCGAGGAGTAAGACCTCCCCGAAGTCGCTTTATTACGAAGTCGAGTCATCAACATTCCCCTCGTGCATCGAGAGGTGCACCTTGCGTTTCTGCGCGGAGTCATCGAAGTGACTCGCACACGTCATTTTGTATGAATTAAAAAAAAAAAAGCAACGAGACGTAAATCTTTACGCGCTACGGAGAAGGACGAATTCAAGGAACAACATCGAGATGACACGTCGCTTATTGTTTTCCAGATTCGTCGCGTTTGTCACTTAGCGAAGAAAAATTGTGTGCGAGCAGAGAGAGGAGAAGAACTTCGCGAGACTTGGCGATTGTTCAATGGAATATCCAGAGTGGTAGGCGTATTGTAGATACATCCGATATCTGCCAACACGTGAATGAATATACACGTCGCCTGATTCTGCCGTTCTCTTCGCTGTTTCGCATAAAATTGATACGAAACGCGATGATGTAAAACCAAACGTGTGTCGCACGAGTGTCCTTTTTAGATGAGACTTGCACAAAACTGTGGGCGAAAGGTAAGAGATACCTTACATGTTGCGTATAGCGCGAAGAGAGGGGAAAAATCTTTTATCTTACTAAATATACAAGCAATTTGTAAAAAACGGCGCTGATCGTATAACGCGATATAAGCAAGGCAATACGAGCCTGTTAACGTGATTCTCGAACGATTCTATCCGATACCTGTCCATCATAACAGTACCGTCGTACACTCGGTTGACGCCACCGGTACGTGAGGAATCTCACCGTGCGATAAAATTATACCCGTTTGCTATATATTTAGCGCTGACTTGATTTTCGCGCGAAAATCGAGAAATCGGCTTAAGTCATTTGCGTGCTATTTAATTAATCGAAGATAACACAAACGCCTCCAAACTGTGTGATTACAGCACACACTTGTAATTTCTTGTGTAAAAAACCAAACGGTTCTAATAATGTCTCTCTGTACGTGAAATTGCATCAATTCCGAACGAAACAATGCAATCATTGTCACGTTGTCTTCGGTATATTTGACGAGCAACAATAGGGAATGTGCATGCTATTGTTACAAATGACCGTACTTCGAGCTCGTCACGATTTTCCTCATTAAAATTTTGAAAACTGGCAAATCGTTATAATTAAAAAACAATCACAACAAATATATCGATATTAAATCGATATATAGCAAAATGAATAAATAATTAAACACATTTTCGAACGAATTTCCACGTGTATTAATTTGCATATTTAAGAGAAGTAAATGAATAAAATACATAATTGGCATGTACATCCAGCGTATTGGCTCGATTTTAGTTGTACATTTTCACGAGTTTTCAAATTTTTGGAACAATTATACGAATAAACTAATAATTAGTTTTCGTTCCTCTAGGTGCACGGGGGAAAAGAAATTGGGCACGGATTGATCGGAAGATATATACATGTACGTGTGTCCCCTTCGTTTTCTTTGCGACATGACACATCCACGTGGATTAGTCATTGTCAGCCCCAACGCGACGCGTCGCGTCGCGTCATGCGAGTGGAACGTCAGTAGTAATACGCTGAAAAATTATCTCTCGAGAATTAATCCTCATAGCGATTATCGATTGACAGTGTTTTTGATTTACCTGGTAGCGTCGATTGATAATATCTTTTAAACGAACATACCAAGCTCTGTGCAACGATGCGCGATGAGGAAAACGTTAGATCGTATTCCATCGAGTCGTTACGATAATTTGTGTTTAATTGTATATATTTTTATTTACTTACGTCGTGTCTACGTTTTAATTCTTTTTTAATTCACATTTAATTTGTTCGTGTATGTCAATAAATATTATTATTGTCATATCTTAAAGCAGACGTGTTCTGAGTTCTGTTCTGAAGAATGAACTGTCGCAAGCCGCTCCCTTTCTGTTGGACATGACCATATATGGCTCGGTTTTGCTTCCAAGTCATTATCGCGGCCGGTTGATATCGCTACTCGGAATGAACGTTCCGAGCATATCTATGCACGCGATAGCGCATCAGATCGACGAATTCCAAAGGCAATTTCGACGCGTGACGTTAGCCGATTCTCCGCGGCTTTTGACCTTGTCTGAGATACATGCAAGGCAGACTCAATCTGAGAACCGGTAGACAATCGACGTTGTCTCGACGCGCACGCGTTATCGGCCGTTCGCGTTCTTGACTTTTTTTTTTTTTTTTTTTTTTTTTTTTGTCAAGGATTCGAAACGCGGTCACGGCGGTTTCCCACCGCCGAGAGATGAGAACGGCGTGTACAACGTCTAACAACCAAAAATAGCTGTTAACTGTCTCGCCACCACGCTTTTATATTACATATGTGTCATTGTTATCAGTCGCAAGTGTCGCGCGGAAACGTATTTTGCAGTTTGTACAACGATCGCGCGCGTGTATTAAAAATATAATATTATAAAACGCAAACACAAGATTCGAAGATTGGGTCAAGTGCAACGTCCTCGATGCATACGACTGTGTGTTTAAGTAGGCCAGATGCGGAAAGATCGACGACTTTCTTATTTTCAGAACGCGCGCGGTTTTAGTTTCATTTATTTTAAATTCACTTCCTCGTGTCTGTAAATCTTATTTCGAATTGCGGAGCCGATCTCTCGACAAAATTGACTGATTGCCGTCCTTATGAGAAACATTAAGTTATCGAATAGAACAAATTGAGTAAAAGTGCCGAAGGAACGGATGTCACCGAGAGCGTGTGAAAAAAAAAAGACAAGAAGATTCGTTTTCGGCGATGACTTCGACGTCAATGTCGACGACGAACCAGACGGATCGAGATGGAAAAAAAAAAAAGACGACGACGACAGCAAGCAGGAGCGTACAATGACGAGCAGGGAAAGACACGCGGATGCGTCATCGATGAATGATTTTCGGTTAAAGCGAAATAAAATCGCGCGCACGTTTCAAATTAACAAGCATATAACACTTAAATGGTCGTTACCCCACTGCACTTGTGTAATTAAAACACTAGACTTTCTCGAGATCGCGGCGCGATTATATGGAAAATCACACCGCTCTGCGCTCGCAGGATAATTAAACACAATTGAAGTTTCGCTCGCTACATGCGTATATTTTATTTTTATCGCAAAAATAATGCTCTTTGCCTCTCCCTTTCTTTTCTTTTCGATTTGCTCCTTCTTTTTTTTTTTTTTTTTTTTTTTTTTGTGCAGAATGCAGTCCACCGATCGTTATAACTGCATTTCTCTTCATTTCTCCCAATGGGACATAAAATTCTTTACGCGCAATGACGGACATCTCCTCTCACCGGCTTCCGGTATACACGAAAAAGTAGATTGGTACGGTTTAGACAGTGCGTTGAAGGAGGCCATACCAAAGGAGGGATCGCTGCGCGACCCAGAAGAAAACCTGCTTCCCGTCTCGTGGCACCTGTCTCCCCGTTACACGTACAACCATCCCAAGTTGGAATGCAAAACGATGATGTAAGGCGGCGCACAAGTGTTTCAATGTCACTGTTTACGCGTGTGTGTGTGTGTGTGTGTGTATGTATGTGTGTACACACTTTTTCAATATCGCGCGCGAAGACCAATCAATTAATTACAACCGAGACATTGAATGTTATTTGAACGTATAATCTTTTTTGTGACGATATATAAGTGTCTATAAACAGCGACCTACGAAATCGGAAATTTTCATGGTATGCGTTTTTTTTATGCAAAACACATTAAGCGACGTCTTGTCTTTCAGCTTTATGGTGTTTGGTGGTCGCGGAGAAATCGATGAGAGACGTCTGCAGAGCGGGCACCACGCCCAAAGCGAGGGAGGGTGAGAAGGTGCAGCACGACGAATCCCATGGAGAGAAACGATTCTGTGGCTCTGTTACGCGTGAAAACTGACGTACAAAATTGTCTCATCTTTCGATTAACAGTATTTTCATGAGCTTGTTTGATGTAGTTCTCGGAGTGAGGCTTTCTGTGTGAAAAAGATATGTATTTCTGTTTTTCTTTCCGCAACAGCGAGATTCGGGATTAATTATCCGTGTTTTGTGATAAAATGCCGCATCACAGCGTGGTCTGATTCGCGCGGAACATTTTATTGTTGTGAGAAATAAAATGACGATAATGTCTTTTCTTCTGTTTGCTTTACATCTTTTTACACTTTGGCGTTTACTTAATGGCGAAGCCAACCAAGTATTTACATCAGTCATTTGTTAATGACTTCTTATTTTCACCTTAATATGTCAAATTAACAGCATCGGCTGTCGTACAATGCACAATAGGCAAACCGTAGAAAAACATACTTCCTTTCCCCGCGTATTGACAGCGGTCAAGGAGAAATTAGCTTGTGCTTGAACAGAGTCACTGACTTAGTGGCTTGGTTTAATTGACCTCAGGCGACAGCAAGATGTGTTTTCACGGCTTCAGAAATCAAGGCCACCGATTCGCACGCACGTTTCACAAGGTTCAATGTATGAAGCGTAGCGTGCAACCATTTCTCATAACTTTGTCCCATGCCGTTCCGAGAATAGATCTCAACCAGGTCCAAGAAGTGAATCGGTTTTCGCGATCTAGTTAATTTCTCTTCAAACAATAATAAGATATTAATATATTTATATATTGTAGAAAAAAGAAAAGAGGAATAAAATAAAAATTCTTTTTGTAGCTTCTTTTCTTAACTGGACGCGCAAAAGAAACTCCGGAAAATCTTTTGCTCGCAAGTCAATAACTTGTGAACGAGACATTTTGAAGTCTCCATTTAGCGGTGACCTTGCGATAAAGAGGATTCCTGAGAGAGAACACGACATCATCGTTGGTTTTGAATCCGGGATAAGACAGGAGGAGGTTTCCCCTTCCTGTGGCAGGATGCCACGCTAAGGCGCAATATCCTCCGGATGTCGGCATCCTACGAGATAGCGTAGCGCTGAATGCACAGATATTTTTCTGCGATTCTCTTCACTCGCATTATATACACCATATGCTGCATGTGCGTACGGTATAATTGCTGGAATAATAATCGTTACCAAGCTAATAATTAGCTTCATCAACAAGAAATTTGCGCGCGTAATTCGATGCAATTGGAGCGATTCTCTCGTTTAGCCGACAACTAACGAGGGGGGTCCGTTTCACGCCCACGTATTGGGTGCAACATGCGTAACCGGCACCAAATATGGAGTTCGCGCTTTACCATTGACAAACTGCGAACTTCCTTCACGAAACATCCTTCGATAAAAGCATTCTCGATACTCCATTAATTATATGCGCATTTATGTGCATTGTATACAGCGCTCGCAGTATAAGAAAGTAAAAAAGTGATGTATGTATAATATGTGCTAATTTATTTCTCATTTGAAATCTTAATTAGATATTAAATTACCGCTTTTTAAGATTCCACTGGTGCAATTGTCGATGTTATTGTTGTGTCAAGCAGTAAAATATATACACAAACTTGTGGATGTTACATATACATCGTTGTTTTACAATTTTATATGTGCGATTTTTTAGAGTTTACATACGAAGGTAACAACTGTTGCGCATATAGCATATAGCCTTCTTCAGGTTTCTTTCGTCGCGTAGCCGGTGCTATCCGACGTTGTCTAGCCAAATGCAGACAACGCGCAGTATCTCTCCATATGCGAATATGTGTCAAGGTTTTTGTGCGTGCAAATTTCTTTTTTGGAAGTCAAACTGTGTTGTGCCATGAAATTAACTACGAACGCGAGAATAAATCGAAGGATGAAGCAGTATATTTTTATCCAAATGTTGCATTGTGCTATATAGCACGTGCTATTGAGTCCGAGTTTCTCTCTTTTTTTTTTTTTTTAGAGTTTATTACATCGAATGCAAATACGAGAAAGTGAAAAATTTCGGCATACGCAAATCTACTTTTTACAGTCCAAGTTTCTACGAAGCTGATTGTTTTTTTGGCTCGTGCGTACGGCGAATAAAAACATTTCAAGAATTATCACGGAATAGACAAAGAGAAACGCTCGCTTGTAGTTTTGCAAAAAAATTAATTGAAATCATTAACACGTGTTTGCACTTAACGTTTATTTTTTTGTACATTTGTATTCCACTTCCTCTCGTATTTATCTCAAGCCTCATGTAATTGAGACTCATCATTCAACTGCGAATCATACTAAAGAATTCAAGAAATTGTGTCAAATGATAACGCCAATAATAAATTGGTTTTTCGTTCTTATCTAAAGTAGATATAAATTGTATCGACATTGTCACGTATCTTTTACCACAAAAGAAGATCGTTATTTTACCTGTGAACAAAATTCGATTGTTGTGTAAGATCTTGCTCGTGTCGCAAGGAACAGAAACAAACGAGTTAAGGCCGTTTGCAAAACGTGTATGGAATAATGGATGTAAAAATGTATTTTTATTTTTATATTGTGATTATTATTAACAAATTATGCTAATAATGTTTTCATTATTTTTTTTAATACTTAAAATAAAAATAAAACTTGGTTTTTAATTTAAAAACGCCAGCATTGACAAGTGTAACTCTATACTTATACGCGCTCTTCTTTAAACACAGCTGTCAAAGCGTGACAGATGCAAATCAACATTATGATTTGCAAAATCACTGCACCAGGAATTACTGCAGATTAGTGCTAGTTGTATACGGTAGAGGACGCGCGTTGATAGCGTCTCTTCAAACTATTCTTTTAATTTCTATTTGTCAACAGCACGAGAATATTGCGTGTGCGCAAAAAATTTTCGTAGACGAATAGAAATTGGCTGTTCAGCACAACTCAGCGCTTTGCAATTATTGCTTGTCATTGGCATATACTTTCATATTTCCAATAGATTTACAGAAAGAAGCCAATCACAAACAATAAGCACAGAGTTCTGACTGAACGCAGTCAATGAAAAGACATCATCTAATGAGTGCCATCTACCGTGCACAATCGGCACTGATCTGCAGTGATTCTACATAATATTGTTGATTTGCATCTGTGACGCTTTGACAGCTGCGTGTAAAGAGAAGCGCGTAGAGGTTAGTTTTTCTCTCTGGTTTCTCGGTTTTTAAACCTCCGCCATATTTAAGGCGTTAAAAATCACGTTGGAGTGAAACATCAGAAATTTGTATTTTCTTCTTGTTAGTCGCAACAACATAATTGAACGTAACATCGCGATATGTAATTAAGGATTGGTGGTGTAACATGACATCGGTCGTCAAAAAATTATTTCTGTTGAAATATTTGTAAAACGTCGTCAAATTCAGCGACATAATCATGCCGCGAACAAATAGGTATGTATTTGTTTACACACTGTGCGTGGGCGGATGTATGTGTGAATGACAAATGTTTATAAATTATGAGCAACATTTACAACATGTACAAAATACATGTATGCAGCCTTAATTTGCGATGTTAAAGATTTTACAAACAAAAAGTTTTACTTTGACTCATGATATTGCAAATTTTTCGTGTAGGAAAAGACATCGCAATAAAGAAGAAGAATCCAGCGAGTTCATGCCGCTGAGCAAACGCATCAACAATCTTCATATCAACGGTTTATCCGGATTACGAGACAATGCGGTGGGTAGCACTGTGGAGAGCATGGAAACCGATTGGGAAAGTGGCAACAATTTCATGTCGTCTCCGAGTTATTCAGATCTGTCTCAAAATTCGTCGCCCACGGACAGCAGCAGTCAGAGCAGTTTTGCCGGGGAATACAGACCTGATTTAGATGCAACGGAGAATCCCTTTTATTACGAAAGCAACAAGTTGCTCTTCACATTATACATGGAACGTATGCAAAGGAGGCCAGATCTATATTAAAGATGTAAAAGATGTAACTTCTTGCATGACTCGATTTTGTTCTACATACAAAACAAACTTTCTCTAGCAACATCTAAATTCATATCTTGATGTCATCATGTTCTCACATTGCATATATGTTGCAAGTCATCTACTTCAAATCATTTACTTTTAATTTCTGTTTGTTATTTATATGCGCTAATCAATCGTTAAATTTTAAACTATTATCAATTTGTGTAGTTAGTCAATAGAAAAAAATCATTGCTAATATATCTCGAATAAATAAATACTTTTTTATAAGAAAAACAACACAATACTACATTACATTACACAATTCAATACACCATTTGTACATCGTGAAGCAGTTTTTATTCATGTAAAATTTTTGTGTAAATAAGCAAATAGAAATTAACAAATTATAACTACAAGAAAAAAAACACATGTATAGATGTCATTCTTCCATTCAAATCACATCGTCATTATCATGTATCATCACACGCGACACTTCTGTTGAAACGCACATTTCACACACGCACGTGCCAGAAATACATTACGCAAGAGACTCTTGAAATTTTGAAACACATGTACGCGAAAAGGTAGGGATAATAAAGTGTAAATCGGGATGCACGTGTAGACCAGTACGTATATCGAGTTTCAGGACGAGATTGACATGCTGAAACACACAAAACGTATTATTTTAATGACGCAACAAAAACGAAACTAATCGTGTCGCGAGAGCGCGTTTTAAATAAACGCGCGCCTCGACACGGCGCACTCTGATCAAGAGAGATGGCGGTGTAATCGGGTCTCTCACTTAACCTCGCATCAGTGTCCGCTAGGTGCGTGTACGTCGTAATTGCTCCGTACTTTACCGCAGTCGCGCGTATGTAAGCATGTCTCTTTAGTGGCGAGCATTGCGAGACACGTTTGAGAGGGAGAACCGAGTGATGAACAGGTGTTCGAGTCGCGAGTAATAATCACGACTCAGAGGATCGTCATCTTTCGCAGAGTGACACATTTGCGCGCGTTGAGCGAACCAGCACGCCAACCCGTTCGCGGTCAGAGGAGCTCTGTTCTCACACACAGGCGAGTTACGGCGCAGGCGCCACGTTTTATCTAATCGCCCGCTCTCTTTCTCTCTGCTGTGTGTACGACCGACGCCATAGTTAATATTTCAACCGATAGAATATTAATGGCGACATAACGCGGCGTGTTCCCGCGATTAATTTCTCATCGTTTCAAGACACACAGAGGACTCGAGGATGCGTTGGCGAATTCGTCGGCCGATTCGCACGCTGGCCTGAGAAACGTGACGAATGTTGTGTTGTTGAAGCGCACACTTGCCTGCCGCTTGTATCCGAGCATATTGTGCGCGGAGGCACACGCGCCAGCGCAATTCTGTCGGACTTTTCAGGCGCGAGAGCGGCGCTCCGCGGAGTCAAACGCGAGCCACTGTGTAGTGGTGGTCGGTGACTTATGTACCGTTAACTCGAATTCATTCCCCTTGGCCGGCTCTCGTGCAACATCGCGACTTGGTGCGTCCCGCCTACCGACCAAAGAGGACCGTGCGATATATTTCGATCGTGTGTACACACACGAACGCCCGTAAACCCGGAAACGAACAGTGCGGCGTCTCCGTTTTCAACGGAGAGCTCGTCACGCGCGCGCAAGAGAGAGAGAGAGAGAGACAGACAGACAGCAGCGACAGCCAGTGTGTGTGTGAGCGCGAATTTATCGCGGAGTCACTCTCGAGCTTCCGTTAAAGTGCGCGCGCGTCCACATACGTTCTACATGATTACGCGTATATGACGTGGTCGTGTGCGCCGACATTAACATCCGCGCGATTACGATACGTCGGACGACGTTGTGCACGTAGAAATGAGAAAGTCGTTGCCGTCGCGCTGAGGATTGGGAACACAACGCGGGCGAGAGTCAGCCAGACGGACGATTCACGTACTAAGCGAGGAGGTAAACCGAAGGCGGCGACAGTAGCAGAGGGTACGTCGCACCGATACGCACGACGGGAATCTCGCAGCTTTGATCGCGCCTGCTTTTTTTTTTTGTTACCTGCTTGTTGTCTACCTGCCTGTACTTACGGTAAGTAGGACAAGAGCCATAGAGAATTTACTACCATTTTTTTTTTTTTTTTTTCACGCGCACTCGGTCTGTCGCGTGCTCTTCGGATCGCGACGATGTGACACGTATCTCTCCTCTATCTCTCTTTCTCTCTCTATGTACATTTATATCTCGATATACGTTTTTTTCTGCGCGCAACCATATGTGTGTGTGTGTGTGAGAGAGTATCCTCCTGTCCTCTTTTTTTTTCTTTATTTGTTCCACGATCGCGCACTCCCAGAGCGGACGGATACTCCGACGGCGCCGCCCCGATGTCGCGCTTCACTTCCAACGACAGAACCCATGCACGAGAAACCGCGAAACGGTGGCCACAGAGAGCACCCACCCCAAGACACTAAAATCGTCGCGGGGCCCTCGTCGTGGCTCACGGCTTGGCTCGAGCTGGCTTTGGTGGGGTGGTTGGAGGTGCGGACAGTGGTTGAGAGGCTGGTGGGGTTGGAAATTGCGTGGTGGTGGGTGTTCGTCGAGGTCTCGGAGGCCCCTCCGTGGCATCTCGCTGCCTCTAACCCATCGAAGTGGGGGTGTAAACAACAGCCCTGCCCGTGTACCTCCATCGTTTCGCCTCTGCCCTGCTCTCTGTCAGCTGATGCGTCTTTTGCCGCGTGTCGTCGTCGTCGATCTTTTTCCCTACTTCCGTCCTTGGCTCCAGGTACACACGCCGCGACGCGCGAAGAAGGAAGACGACGAGGGGGACAAGTAGGGAGAGAGCGCGCTTCTCGTTAGAAGGGGTTTCCGCGCCGAGACGAGAGAACCATAGAGCGGGAGAGAGAGAACGTGTATAGAGAGGGAAACGCAAGAGAGAATTATTGTTACAGCGTGATGATTCCTCACGTGACTTTTTTGCACAGGATCATTTTTGTCAACATGGCGGACGTTAAAGAGGCGTACGCCTCGTTGCGCAATTGACGCTTGTTGTTCGAGAGGAAGAACACACGACGCTTCGGCGCAGTACGCATTTTCAATTCTTTCCGGCAATCTTTGTCAGTCAACGAGTGCGACTTCCCACGCGCTTCTTCGCTCCTTCTCGCTCTGTTAAAGCTTTCCAGAAAGATCTAACGCGACTCTTCGTTGTTTCTATGAAAATTACAAGTTAAATTTAATTAGTAACATTAAGCGCGAGAGAGAGAGAGAGAGACACGGAACGTTGCACGTTGTTGCACAATGGCCCGCCGATCCGCTCGGCGTGCAGCGCCCCACGTGCTTACGAGGTCGAAACGCGCAACGTGCATAATTTTCATGAAAAATCCGTACGTATAGAACGCGTTTTCTTCCGCCGCGGATTAGACCGAGCGCATCGTGCACAATCGAACGGACGGGAACAGAAAAAGAGAAAAAAAGGAAAGTAGTCTCGCGAGAGCATCGCGTCGTGGGAAAAAGGACGGACTTAGTCGCAGACTAACCTTAGGAGAATCGACGCGCCATTACGACATGCGCGTCTTGCGAGAGAGCGTTCAACGTTGGTACGAGCGATAGCGAAGCCGACCGATCAGTCACGTACGCCATTTCGCGTACAGCGAAAAACACGTCGCGCGCGGTCTCGACGAGTGAGTAACGTTGCGACGCGTGTCGAAGAACTCGTCGGCTCTCCGTAATTCGCGCGACTGGGACGAACCACCCTCGACTGTTTTGTTGTAGAAAAAAAAATAGGAAAAAACGCGTACGCAAACACACACGGAGGGGATATTCTTAACCTCTCTTTAGCCTCTCGTCGATCCCCCCGAACTTGAAGGGCGGGGATCGCCGTCGCCTCCGAGCGTGTCATCATTGTCATCATTGTCCCAATTCGTCTGGCGCGCGGTTGTCTGGCCGCTTCTGGCCTACGGGTACCTTCGCCCCCAACGTTTTCGCGTTCCCCTTCCCCGGGGAATGTCGCGGTGTGCCGAGGTTCGACTCCCTTCTTTCTTGACGTTCCCCTACCCCTTGTCGGTTCGCCTTCTTTCTCGTTCCATTCTCGCGGTAAACGCCACGTCGTGAGGTAACGCGCGGGAGAAAGAGGAGCGGAGTCTCGAGCTCTATTTCGCGGTGGGTTCCCACCTATGGACCTCCCCTCTACCCTCATCGCGCTCCTACCCCTTACGGCACCCGTAGGGGCACCATCGCCGTTATAGAGTGGGGTGGGATCCTGGGCTACTTTGACGACTATGCTCCCTGCTCCCGGATCCCTTTTGGGTGGAGGGAGGGGGTGAAGTGGAGGAGGCCTTTACCCCACCCTCGTGTACGCTAGACACCAAGATTCCGAGTCAAGAGCACTTGTCTACACCCGGCGATTGCAAATCGGAATTTTGATTTTATTGCTTTGCAAAAAACACGTGGCGGGAAGATAGGGAGGAGCAGGTTGTTCAGGTTAGGTTTGAATTAGGGTTAGGTTAGATTGCTGGAGGAAGGTCAAACTTTTGTGTCATGTGTGTGTGTTTAAAGAAATTACATTTGTTTTCTTTTGAGTTTCTTATTGTTATGCTGTTAATTGTCACAATGACATGATTAATGACTACTAGACTTGGACGCAAGTTTATGTTTGACGAACTGATGATATTCTATTTATTAGTTTTATTTGTTTATTATATTTATTTATGTATACAAGCGTCAGTAAACAATTCTGACTATTATTCTCAATCTATCTTTCAAAGAAACTTGATTGTGTTAATCATATTTGATAGTATTGAGTTATAAACTTCAACTAATACATTGTTTTTAACACTTGTGTTTTTATTTAGTTTGTAGGTTGTATGTATCAGAAAAGATAGTTTAGCTACAAAATGTCATATTAATCTGAAAATCAATTCTGTAATGTATATCATATCATTAAATAACAAGAACTAACTTTCCATTTTTCTTATGTTTACAGATATTAATCTAGAAAATGAATTTTACGCCGTTTCCTGGGTTTACCGGCACACTGCCGACAGGCACCGTCCATCAATTTGCCACTGCTAAATTCGCGCAAAATCTCACCACTGGAGGACAGGTAGTTGGAGTTCTTTCAGGTGGTGAAGGTGGAGTTCACTATTTGAGACCAGTCGATCCAAATGGATTTACCGTGGCTCAGAGTGGCAACAGTCAGCAACAGCAAATCATTACTTTGCCTATCACGGTACCCGGAAAGGATGGTACTCAGCAACAACAGACTGTTCAAATACAAGTAGTGAATCCCAATGTATCTCAAAGCGGGAATAACGGTGATCAGCCCAAATATCATCTGACACCGATATCGCTGAGCCAATTCCCGCAGGGAGCAGCTACCGTTCTCACTGTTGCCTACAGTCAACAAGGTGCGGATGGAGTACAAATTCAAGTACAACCGCAAAACACTGTAGCAACTACGCAAACGTAAGTGCATGGGTTATGCATATATCGTGTTTCCTACATTTAAAGTAACAATATATCTACAAGAAAATATATACAAGAAAAACTACTGTTGAATTTTCTTTTATTGTAGATCTGATCAAACAACACAAAGTACGTCTACCGCTGTGACTACCACCTCTCAGCAGACTATTCAACAGACGGTGCAACTTCCGGGAGCGCCTGAGGGTCTAACCGTAGTTGCTCAAATTCCCCAAGATTTGATTTTGCGAGAGAGCATAGAGGAGTCGAAGGAAGATGTGAAGGAGGGCACAACACCGGTGGCTCTTATTAAACGTGGTGTCAAAAATCAAGGTAATCAGAGTGGCGAAGAGTTCATTACCACTATGCCTCCCAGTTGGCAAAGTCTTGCTGCTCCAGGATCCACGGTTGCGGATTATCTCTCCAGACTGCCAGCCAGTACATTGCCTATAAGTTTGCAACATTTCCTCAAGTTTTCGGCAGAGACTATAAAGAGGGAAGCTACCATTGAGTCGAGTCCGCTCGGAGCGGACGGGCTCGACGCTTCTGGAAGCGCTACTTCGGCTGAGCAATCTGTACAGATTACTGTTGCCGGACCGGAAGCAACAATCCTTCCCGAGGTCGCTGACGAACAGGAAACGGGAGCAAAACCGAAACGGAAAAAGAAATATAAAAAGAAACCACCAAAACCGAAAAAACCGAAACCCGGTCAGGTGAGCATAGTTACCGCTCTCGATGGCACGACTTTGTTTTGTTGCCCTCAGTGTAATATGGCGTATCCAGAGAAGGAGAGTTTGGAACAGCACTTGATCGGACACAAAATAGAGAGGAGATTCATATGTGACATCTGCGGCGCTGGTCTTAAACGGAAGGAGCACTTGGAGCGACACAAATTAGGTCACAATCCGGACAGACCGTTTATCTGTTCTGTGTGCATGAAAGGTTTTAAACGAAAAGAACATTTGAATCTTCATTTTGTTATACATTCTGGACAGAAGACTGAGGTCTGCACCGAATGTGGCAAAGCGTTCTACCGGAAGGACCATCTTAGAAAACATGCTAGATCTCATCTTTCAAAGCGTGCCAAGGAAGATCCATTAAACACGGGCGACACGACGCAAAATCAACAGCAGGCGGACCAACAGCAACAGCAAGTGGAACAGATGCAACAGCAGTCTGCGGTTCCCGAACTGCAGCAGATTCAGATACAAGTAGGGCAAGGCTCACAAGCGCAGATTCATCAGATCTCTGTTAGCGAGCAGCAGTCAACCGTAGTTTTGCCTACAGCTGCCGAAACAGGAGCCATGACTATGCTTCATCAGCAACAACAGCAACAGCAACAGTCGCAACAATCGCAGCAGCAGCAGCAGCAACAATCGCAGCAGCAGCATTAGCAACAGCATACCGCCCCGCTTGGGCGGTATCTTCGATGCAATCATCAACAAGCTAGAGGCCGTGCAAGACGTAGTATACTTGCTGATTGAGTTTTGTAATTCTATAGGTGACATGGTGTTACTGAGATTTCGATTAATTACCGCTGCCTTGATGTGATTATATTTCGCAGTTTTTATTCAAAACGCCTCATTACACTGAGTTTTCTTTTTTTTTTCTTTTTTTTTTTTTTGTTTTAACACTGAGGATCAGAGACACAGATTTGCGTTCTTGTGTGTAAACATCAACACGAAACTGCGAATCCGAGGACACGTTTGTGTATCGACGCAGCAAAACGCGTCGTGACACATCGCCGAGAAATAACACTAAGTCGAAACGCGTCGGTCCTTTCTGGTGTTAAAAAGAAACTTCTATATTTCCATTCTAGCAAGCCGATTGGTAATTCGAATTGTTTCCCATCGGTTTGTCGCACTTTCGATAGCGGCACGAAAATTTCGCACCGGTGTTTGTAATAATTAATCTTGTGAAGAGCTCAGTGAACTCTCTGTCTGAATTGACGAACAAAGAGGAGTTCACGCATATTTCGGAGTTTCTCTTTAACGTACACGTTATAGCGTACGTGTATGATTACGTGAAAAAGAAAGCGACGACAGGGGATGTCCGCTCACTTTCGGGACAACGTGCTTTTGTCGCTAATCCAGTTCCATGACGCAAGTTAGGAATAAATATTATTATTATTATTATTATATATATATAGAAGTTTATATGGAAAATATATATATGAAGAGAATACGAAAAATATATTTTTGAAAATGCGAACTGGATTCATCGGAGATGCATGCGAGAGAATCGAGTGGCGAGGATAAGCGAAGTGAGGGCTGAATATAATTCGCTTTTACACTAGTAAAATACGTAAAAAAAAACAAAAAAGAGAGAACAAGAAACACATGTCGTTGGAAGATTTAGATGTAAATAACACATGTAGCGCAACTTTTTTCCCCCGCAAAGAGGAGAGCGGAGGGAAGAAGAGAAGGAGAATCGTGTTGTTTGAATAATAGCGCGAAAGGTGAATCTTATTTATTTGTCGGTTGCAAACATCGCGGTCATGAGATAGTTTGACGGCGAATCATCAAGTCCAAAATGTACTTTAGAGAGTTAATATTATCGAGCGACGAAAATCATGCGTACATGTTCATAGAATTAAAAATCATTGCATATATATACATATTAAAAAGAAAAATTACGTTGTTTTGTCAAAAAACACACAAGCAGAGAACGTATGAGCGTTTTCTTGCGCGTTTCGAACGCTCGCACGTTCGTCGAGACACACTTAAAAAATCGCGAGAACGACACATATTGGAAGAAAGTATCATGTTTATATATTACAAATACTCTTATTATTAAGATGTAATAAAAGAAAAAACATTGCAGTGACATAATTAATATCCCCCGAGATATGCATTTACACACACACATATACACACACACACACACACACACGATATTCGCGTTGCCTTGAGAAACCAGCATTTTCGTAATAATTCTGACTTAATGAAGCTTGCCGATGTTTTTTTTTTTTTTTTTAACCGCTTGGTTTCATCCGAAGGATTTATAAATCTTGTAAGTAAATTATACGTATATGACACACACAAGAATGCCGAATTTGCGTACTTTTTACTTCCCTCCTGATCGGTCGTATGATATGATATGATGATGAGGATGATGATGATGATGATATAATGATATGATGACCGATTTTTACGAAGATACAGGTAAATGCGCTGAGAAAATGATAATAAAAAATTAATGATCGCAATGATTCACCCAAAAGGCTTTCCGATGTATGTATACTACAACAAAAAAAAAAAAAGAACTTAGTCTAAGATAATTAAATGTACACAATTGAAGGCAATGGGTACAAGAAAATATATTATTATTTTATTATCGTAATATTATAATAGATATCATTATATCGTAGTTAGGATCAATAGTATATAAGTCATTTTCATTGTTACTTACATAAATATTGGAGGAGAAAACTAAAATAAAACATACATTTAATACAAAAAAAAAAAAAACCAATTCTCCTCATATTTTTATTATTATTATTATTATTATTATTATTATTATCCTGATTTTTCAAATAATGTTTCCTCGAGTCGTGCAACACACGGGAGAGAAAGAGAGATCGCGAAAATTAATACTCTTATTCCCCGCGGTACTAAAATAAATTACTTTTCAAGAGATATTACGGGGCGGGAGGGAGAGAGAAGGGGAGTTTAATGGTAGGTCGACGGTAAGGGGTACCAAGTTAAAATTCCGTTGCTCGATTCGTGCATTTTCGCCATGATGCGGTGCGGCGCGGCGCGTTGGGAATCGGGAGACCCCGGGAGGAGAGAAAAAATAGTTAAGAGGCTGACACAGTAGAGGGCGGATGGGTGGGATGGGGATACCGGCTTGAGGGACAGGTGTCAACGATACACCGTAATAAGCGGGGTATCTTTTTTTGCGGCGACAGCCGGCTGCGTAAACGTTGAAAGAAACGCGATCCGAAACGTATCCGGGAGCGGCGGATTTTGCGCGGAATCACTGCAAAACGGGTAAGCGACATTTTTGCTGGCTCCTCTCCTGTATTTCGACGAGCGCGGGACGGGTGAATTACACACGGCCATTTTCTCTCGAGTTTGATGTGGTGGTGCGACGGACGGCCCCACGCTACGTATCGACTAAGTATCGGGTGGAGTGGAGTGAGGTGGGGTGAAGTTGAGTGGACGGAGTGGTGTGGCGAGAGAAGAGAAGAGAAAGGAAGGGTGGTGTTTTGCGTCTCCCTCGCTTCGTACCCCGGCCCATCCCCTTGATCGGCCGCCCCTCCGCGCGCGCCTTGTGTGCCGCGACTATCTCCGTTGGCAGTTTTTTTATTCGTCTTTTCCTCTCTTTTTTCGTTTTTTTTCCTGCTTGGCGTGTTCCTTGTGCGCGCGGATCTGGTAGAATCGTGTTCGCTTCGTACGAACGGACGAAGGGGTGAGCTGTCTAGCCGTGGCGCGTCCTTGGTCGCGAGCCCGCCGGCAAATCCGTTCGTCAGCAGGCTGAGCAAAGTGTCAGGCGGTTTAAAGCCGGCGGTGTTAAAAATCGACGACGTGTTGTACAAATCAGCGAAACCGGGCGCCGACGTGCGTATGTACGCATCGCTCTTTCTCTCTTTCTCTCGACGTGTGACCGCGCGTACTTCGGTGTGTGACATTGACGTCGGCTGATGCAGTGTGGTGGCGTGGTGCGTGTCTACCGCCGCGCTTCTGCCTCTCGGTCTCGCCTCTGTTGTCTCCCTTTCGCTTTCTCTTTCTCTTTCTCTCTCTCTTTCTCTCTCTGTCTCTCTTTCTCTCACTCACTCTATCTCTTTCTCTCGCTGTCTTTCTTTCTCTCTCTCTCTTTTTCTCTCCGGTGTCCTCTCGCGTGCGAGAAAAATCTGCCCCCGCATACTCTCTCGTGTGTTACGGGGATCCCCTTCCG
This sequence comes from Pseudomyrmex flavicornis, assembly GCA_014825475.1. NCBI lineage: Eukaryota > Metazoa > Arthropoda > Insecta > Hymenoptera > Formicidae > Pseudomyrmex > Pseudomyrmex flavicornis. The sequence goes on from QVNW01000021.1 coordinate 43,224, forward strand.
AGAAAAGGATCCGGTGTTACGGCGTGGAAACATGGGGAGTGGGACATGGTTGTGAGTAAATACTAATCCGGCGTCACTCGGCGCTCGGTGTCGTCGGCGCGGTCTCGCGCGTACGTGTGTAGTCGTCATCGGGATCGAGAGCGCGTTATGCTAACGAATCCGAGAAGCCGTCGCACTGGCGACGTTAAAACGCGGCGTGTCGTCTCTTCGGAAGAACGCCGGGAAAGAAATGTAAAATCAGAGCGGCGACTCGTCAACGGAACGTAGCCGACGATGCCGTCTTAGCTCTCGCTTCCTCGATTCAGACTCGAGACGAAAAAAAACAAACGCCGTTATTCATTTATGATCATTCACTCACCCTTTTTTTCTCACGTTTCGTTAATTGGATCTCCTCGAGAGTGTAACCTCTTATTTGTACCCTCTTGGAAGTTTCCCTGTTCCGAGTCTCTCTTTCTCTTTTTCTCTGTCTCTTTTTCAGAATCAACACTTGTTTTTCCTGTTCAGGTGTATGAATTCTACTGACGAGCTGCAATGAATTTCCCGCCGTTCGGAGGTCACTTCCCCAGCACTATACCGAGCATTCATCAGTTCGCGACTGACAGCTCCAGCGGCACGGGCTCGCGTTACAATCATTTTCCCAACCAGCCTCCAATCGGAGTGCCGGTTGTGGGAAAGTACCGTCCCGAGAATAACGGAATTCAGTCCGCACAGTCGCAAGTGATGATGAACAATAAAGTCAGCTATCCCAACAGTAATGTTCATCATTATCCGAATGTATCTTATTCTCAAGCCCAATCCGTTCAACAACGGCCGACCAACTCGCCTGGAATACAAGAGAAACGATCCTATCATCAGGTAAAGACTTACTTTACGCACAGATCTTGTTACAATCAGCTCAAGATTAACTCTGTTGAAAATGTCATAAGAATAGAACTAGTCTGCGGTAATACGTTGCACAGTGTGATAATAAATAGTAAATTTAATTTTAACGTCTATTTTCCACGTTGTAGCAATCAACGGAAACAATAAATCAACAAGATGTTTGCAATCTTCTCCAAGATAAGGACAAGAACAAAGAAAAGAAAGCGGAGGAGCAACGTAACGGAGAGACCACCACAAATGGTGGTCAGCAGGATTACACGATGCATCAGCATCATCAGCAGCACGCTCACACCCAAACACCAGCTACCATGCCCGCCACGTGGCAGTCCCTTGCAACTCCCGGATCAACCGTGGCTGATTATCTCAGTCACTTGCCAGCCAGCACTTTACCTCTAAGTTTACATCATTTTTTGAAATACTCCGCCGAAAGTATCAAGAAAGAATCCGAAATGCAAACAACTTCGGTGGCTGTGGCGACCACGACGACGCCCAACATAATGATGTCGCCGAACAATAAGAAGAAGAAAAAAAAGAAGACGCCGAAGGAGAAGAAGCCACGTCCGAAGCCCGGCGAGATACGTCTGACAACCGCACTGGACGGCTCCACGTTGTACTGCTGTCCCGAGTGTCACATGGCGTATCCGGAGAGAGAGTTGTTGGAGCAGCATCTTCTAGGTCACACTCTGGAAAGAAGATTCGTTTGCGACATATGCGGCGCCGGCTTGAAACGAAAGGATCATCTCACGCGTCACAAACAGAGCCACAATCCCGAGAGGCCTTACGTTTGCACTGTCTGCTTGAAGGCGTTTAAGAGAAAGGAACAACTAACGCTACATTTTGTAATACATTCCGGCGAGAAGCGGCACGTCTGCACCGAATGCGGCAAAGGATTCTATCGGAAAGATCATTTACGAAAGCACACCAGAAGTCACATCGCGAGAAGAGTGAAAGCCGAACTAAGTCAAAACGCTGGTAAGAGAGCACATGCGTGTGTATTATTGCGCACAATTAGATCGTCACACAAGCCACACGTTCGTTTTTCTTCGTATTACACTGCCAATTTTCTGCAATCTAGGAACACAACAGAATCAACAGCAAAATAACGTTTCAAGTATGCAAACGACCGCCGTTTCGGCGTCGTCTGTTCTTCCGGGTGGACATCCGGGTCCCCTCCTGTCCTGAGCCCCGCCACCAGGGAACTTCCAGGTTCCCCACCCGAACAACATTCTCCACACGCATACTTCGCATCATTCGCTGCATCATCATCATCTGACGGCGGTCAATGTAGCGCATCAATCGAGCGTCACGCCGCTCGCTACGTCCGGTCATTATCAGTCGCATGAGCTTAGCTTTTTGGGACACGTTAAAGATTTCTGAGACGAGAAGAAGACCTCGTCAAAGAGGTAACGACAAGATTTTGACCGACTGCTGTCGTTAACAATATAGTTACTGACTGACCTATAATTTTAAATCTAGTGAGTTTTGTACGAACGTATATTTCGCTATCTCGTGTGCTTCGAAAGCTTCCTATGTCTCGTCTTGCCAACGTAACCGAACGTGTGACTTTTTTTTTTTTTTTTTATGTTCAAATCGACTTGGCGCATCTTGTACTTTTGTGATTTTCACGCGTATACATTTTCAGTATTGTTCTCATCATGGGGTTACACAAATAGAGACGCGGTACAGTATCTCTCGCGTCAGGTACAATAGCGAGAAAATCGCGAGACATTAAGATATATATATATATATCTTAAAAACACTTTCTTTTTCGAAACAATAATGTGTAGAGAATATAAAAAAAAGAGACATACAAGCTATAAAATGCTCTTTATAGCACAAAACAAAAGTACACATGTGGAAGAAACTATTAGTTTTCCACAAAAATTCTAGAGTAGATATTTGACTAAGTAAGTCAAAGATTCTTGCCATATGTCACGTACGACGCGAAGAAAAAGAAAATATTTTTGTGAAAACTTGGTATTAAACGTAGAAACTAAGCTGATTGATGAGAAAGAAAAAAAGAAAGCAAAAGAGAGGGAGAGAGAGTGTGTGTGTGTGTGTGAGAGAGAGAGAAAGAGAGTGTGATAAAAGTGAGTTGCAGAGTGAAAGAATGAGAGAGAGAAGAAATTACGATATCCCTTTTTCTTTCCTTAGGTTTTTACGTCGTAGCGTTAACATTCGAGTTAAGTTTTTTTTTTTTTTTTTATTATTTCAGTGGCTGTTGTGAATATATCTATTATTTCTTGTTACATGGCATTACAAGTGCAAATAGTGTAAAAAAACAACGGGAATAGGAATTACAGTAATATTCCCGATACGACGAGTCGACCCACCGATTATTAAAAGAAAGAACGATTTTTCGTTTCTCGAAGGCGAATTATTATATTTACTTGATTTCTTAGGGTGCATCCAAAGGATAATTTATATTTAAATTATTTAAAAAAAAAGAAAACAAAATTGTTTGGCTATACCCTATGAAAAAGAGTGGCAAAAAAGTAGCAATATTTTTCGTGTTTAACAGATAACGTATTTCTTTTTTTTCTTTTTTTTTGTTTCTTTTATATATATGTACGAAGAGTTGACAGTATTTTATATATTTTACGATATTGTTCAAAATTTTTTACTTATTATTTGTGTGCGCACACGTATCTTTTGTGCGCGCGTTTTCCAACGTGCGAGAATATTTTACCCAATTAATTATTTGGGTGCGAATGCATCATTTTATTTCTCGCGATTTATTGTACTGAGAACACATTCGACACAGAAACTTAATTAGACTATAATTTTTATACGACTTTTTTTTTTACATTGTTTTTATATACATTTTTTCGTTGGACTTATATTCGTTACATTCTCGTTGAGTACTATGTGATTATATGTGTAAGATTTTTTTATTTCGTATATATATGTAGGTGTACGTAGCGCGTTTTCGAACTATAAAAAAACCTGTAGGTTTTAAAACGTTTTTTAATATTTATCCTTCACTTAATCAATCTTCACAGACTGTGATTGTTTCCGACAAAAGATGTAATGTCATCAGACTGTTTTTTTTTTTTTTTTTACTTTGGCTTCACTCTTTAGTATTAACGTTTGTGCCATCGCTTTTTTAAATGTCTTTTTTATTTTTTTTTTCTTGTCAGCGACAAATATTTTATTGTCATTGTTATGTCAATCATATCATCGCGTCTCATTATTTCTTATTATTAATACGGTCTGTGTTTGAATAGTTTCGCAATTAAATTTTTTTGCAACGGAACTGAAAATATCTAGTGAGAGTTAGTTTTTTAGGACAAGGAGACAACAGACATTTTCTTGTTACGCACACAACATGCGTGTACCTAACCGAAAGTCTCGTTCTCGCAAGTGGCGGTAATTTTAACATTTTACTTTCGCAATAACTTGATTGAATATTCGGTGATCCGTTTGCAAAACTCACTTCTGAAACTTTCCGAACACAGATTGTATTATCCTTAGCGCGATCATTATCTCTCATTTTTATACTGTTATTATATTTTAATTATTATTTATAAATTTTGATAATCTTTTCTTGAAGGTGTTTTCTTCTCTAAAAAATACTAAATCATAAAAATCAGAAGCCCAGATCTGCAAGAGTTCGTCTCGGTAGCATTTTGGTTTTTTTTTTTTTATGATTTATTATTTGTTCCCTCTCTATATGTATCTGTGTAGGCATGATCGTGAAATAACGTCAAACATGTCTATGTATTATATAAACATGTATACTCTGACGTAGAATGTTAGAAATATGATGGAATCATATCGTCATGGCATAAAAAACTTCCGTGTGTAATTGCAGAACATTCTAATTACATTTCGCTATTGTGTTTTCTCAGATAGTTCCAAATTAAAATATGATGACAAGTATAAAATATTTTTGCAAACAATATACAATTTGCTTACTAAAGCAATTACAGAAGAATTTGAGTTTCGCTTTGTCGCGTCGTATTTCTAACATAAAACGTTTTAAATAACACAAAAATTCAGGTTTGTCAGACCTCAAATATAATGGTACATTAAAATTATTATATGCATATATATATATATATATATATATAAAATATATACATGGATATGTATACATGTATACTAAAAAGCCATATATGTAAGAGATCAATTTATAAAAGATATGTCATTGCCACTTGTAATTATCAAGGCAGAAGAGTACGTCGTAGATTACACGTTAGCGAGTAAGTTTGTATACAAAATATACTATACTACATAAAATATATATATATATATATATATAAGAGGCAGAAGAGAATGAGAAATGCAAAGAAATGTACACGGAGTATATATCAGAGATATCGCGCACTTTTTTTAATGCGGATATTAGAGACTTAAAATGTACACGATGTATTTCTTTTAAACGCGTCTGAGAAAAACGTTTAATTACGATAAGTTTACGGCAAGTGGTAGAGACAAACGCGGACAAACAGCTTACGGAAAGTTGAGCTTTCTCAGCAAAATAATATATATAATAGAAACACACACACAGTCGAAGTTTAATTTAGGATTTAACGCGATCGAGAGAAGATACACAAAATATAATAACATAAGAGTGAAATCGATTTTTCGTTAGGAAGAGAAGCGCGGATTTCTCTGTAACTTTCGTGAAAGAGAGCGAGATATTTCATACACTCTACGAGAGAAAAAGAGAGAGAAAACGAGAGATGAGAATTATGACGCGAATGTCGATAATGTAAGTCTTCGAAGGAAAGTAATTTGGTTTTTTTTTACAGCGGTATAGTTGGACTATATATGCAAATAATATGGTAAACGGTAATGAAGAATAGCTTTACGATTTATAAAAAAAAAAAAAAGGCCGGGAAGAGGGAGGGCAGAGAGAATACTTCCAAAGTTCGACATACGTCTTCTTCGACGGTTCAAACAAATGAGTGGCTCAAGAAGGTCTATTTTGAAAGATAGTTTGAGAAAAAATAAGAAAAGAAACCCTATTTCCATTCTCGACGAAACGACGTTGATTCTCGTGTTGTTGAATCGATCGTTTCGTCGAGTTAACCGATACATATAATAGATTGTAGTGATGTTCCTGTAGACAAAAAAGGAAAAAAAAATGTAATAGTTGACGCGGGGGTGTTTTAAAGAAGGGAAATACTTTTCCGGTGCCTTTGTATTGCGCTGGATTTTTCGCTCTTATATAGTTTTTCATTGTAAAGTCTAAGATCTAAAAGAAAGAAATAATAAAAAAAAAAAAACAAAGCTGCGCGTTGTGCCTCTCTGTTTTTCGAAACTACGTGTACTACTTGTTTACGTATTGTATTCGATAGCGGTTGTTGCGTTGGTTGCATTTTCATTGATCTCTTCTGTTGTGCTCACTATTACACGATCTCTGAAATTTTGTTCTTGTGTGGATGACAATGATTTAGAAACCGAGACACACGATTTTTAAACATTTTGTTCGTTCGGAATATTTCCCTTAATTCCTGAACACGGAATCTCGTGAGAGAGAGAAACTGAGACTCGAGAAGCAAAAGAAATTCAGAAACAAATCTTACCTTTACCATATGTGCATCACATTCAACGATTTTTTTCTCTTAAGGGAAAGAAAGTTTTATTTTTGTTTTTCTAGCACAATACAATCTCGATTTTAGTCACGCGTAAATTAATTAGCAATTTCACAGCGAAAGAAATTATTATCGCTTGTCTGTGTGAAAGCCTGTGTGTTTGAAAAAAAAAACAACACGCTCGTTCAGTTTTTCGAATCAAGTCGGAAAAAAATGTCGATTAGATTTGATTCTCCTTTGTCTCGATCGCTCTAGAAGCGATCGAATTATAAGAGAGTAACGGATTTTATAGGAGATATGCTAATGATATAATAAACTAATAATTAATAATAGTACTACTAGTAATAATCGACACATAGTAATAACAATAATCATAATAATATTTAAAAAAAACAGCAACAACAATAATTATATTAGTAATAATAATATTAAAAAAAAAAAAAAAACAATAATGATAATATAATAAGAGGATTAGAAGCAACACGGAGAGAAGATTCGATTCTCTTGCGACGCGCTTAAATAGTTTTTATGCGAAACCCCAGAAACAGAATTGCAAGCCATTGTCTCAGATTGGCAACGACGTTTGTAATTCGACGATGAATGATATGCGTAATATGTGTATTTTTTGTTTTTCTTTCACACGCGCAACACGTGTATAATTTACTATCCTTTTATCATGTATATGTTCGTAAGTTCTGTTTTTCTGTAACGAACTTTTGTAATCGTTGCTCGAAACACGAAAAATAGTTTGTACGTACGTGTGATCGTGCTTTTACATTTTTTTTTTGTTCTACAAATGTACTTATATATATTTACGAAGGATGTAAACGTCCTTCATTGTTATCTTGATTCGCTGGTTTCGATCGATTTTTAATTAACGATTATTAATTTACGTTCCGAGCATCGAAAACGCAATGATGAACAACACAGCGCATAATATATATGTATACATAAAGACGACACGTTGAAAAGAAAGAAAGAAATTATTATTGATCGAGAATATCAAAAAAAAAAAAAAAATATTACTCAACAAGAGCAGCGGAAAGATCTAAACGAGAACATACCACTTCCATATAAATACTCGAATGTGAGTCTCTCAGGAGGAGCAGAGATGCAATGAAAATCCATATTTTTCTATAATGCAGTATCGAAATTTTCAATTAATCTGTATTAAACCATAGAGCAAAAAAAAAAAATAAAAAAATAAATAAAAGTGGACTTGATCGATGTGCCGTCGGAAGACGTGAATATCCCGAGTGCGAGTGTAACTATATCTGTACGGTACTTTTTGATTTACGCGGAACGAAAATCAATTAGTGTGTCACGCGTCAGGTCGTTTTTTTTACTTGCTGTAAAAAAATCCATTTCCCCATTTTTCCATAACGAAGAGAATTCTCCAACAAGCTAACATTTAATCCTGAGTATAAAACAAACAAAAGAAAAATACAATCGGCGCCTTGTCGCGTGCGTGCTGCGAGTGTAAATGCGTAATTGCGTATATAAATGTAATAAACTACCAGAGTTTTCGACAAAACAAAATATGTTTAACAGGCGATTGACGGAAAGACACACAAATTCCTCGACATAGTACAAACGCTCAAATTCTTGTTTCTCCCAGATAGATAAGATGCGTGAGATGATGTCGGTTAGAGTGAAAATATAAAAAAAAAAAAACCACCGGTTGGCCTCGAAGTACGAATATCAATATTCTTTTCTCGTTACGTTTAAATTTAGCAGAGCGATCTTTCCGCGTTCGTTCGACGATAAAACATATATATATATATATATAATATACTTTTTACGATATATAAGTCGGCTGAAACAAAAAAAAAAAAAAACGTAGGCGAGCTTTTATATAGTGCAATATATTCGAATGACGATGTACGGCTTGATTTAGTTTGTATTTTCAAGAAACAAAATTTTTGAACATATAAATCTCAAGTAAATGTTTTTCTTTCTCATCCTTGTACATAACATCCTCCTTACACTTGATTTCGAACTCTACTTTGGTCTTTCCGTGCGCATGTGCGTAGGCAAACGCATAAAAAAAAATTTCATTTATTATAAATAATTTATAAGTATTGAGTAGTCATCTGTATGTGTGTATGTGTGTGTTGTGCGTAAAAATCCGACCGACTTCGAGGGCTTCCGGTAGAAAATTAATAAAATGGCACTGGCGGCCGCATTTTGCCTACATCGGGGGCCTGAGACCTTTCGTTTATTATAAATTATCTTATCTTTTATATATACACACATTTCCTCGATCGTCACCACGCTGCCACGTTTTTAAAGCTGAGAACATTTGTACCGCAGTCTTCCAGGGTGCAAAGAAATACCGATCGATTCGTCGTGCGTGAATCAAAAAAACGAAAAAATCTTATGCGGGATGAGTGAGAACGCGGACACGTACGGAAGAAAGAGAGGAAAGGACGAGAGATAAATACAAGAGAAGAACACAAATATGAACTATATGAGCGATCCTTCTTGTGTGTGTGTGTCTTTCAACGTTTTATTTTTATATAGAACGCTTTACAGTGTCTATCGAGATTTGTGAGAACGCGAGAAAATTTTAGAAAGGGCGGAAGGTGTGTGAAAGAAACGCGTACACAAGTATGTAATAAAAGAAAAAACAAGTCACAAAATATAAAGGAAAACGTAGATAAAAAATGTACGTGCGAATAAATTTTAGATCGCGTGAATAAAGGCTTAAAAAACTTGCGTGCGTTTTTCAGAGGTGACTTGGGAGATACTACGTGCTTCGTACGTAATATATATATATATATATATATATATATGCCCTATATACATATATACATTAACACTATGTATACACACGTACACATATATACATAGATATATGCATAAAAAAAAAAAAAAAAAGAACAACAACCGAATGACGTACATCTTTTCTTACAATTCGTTACGTGCATGTGTATAGAAATTGTAAGAAAAGTCGCATCGCAGAAGAATTTAATTGTTCGAGATCATTATTAACCGATAAAAAGAAAAAGAAGACTCGACTCTCTCTCTGTCCCTTATCCCGCGTTAATTTTACATAACATACACATGTATGAGTTTTCTTTTTTTTCCGGTTCTCGCAAAAAGAAGAACGGCGACAGAAAAATTGTCGACCAAGCTGAGTAACCACGCAAGTTGCAATGGTTTTTTTGCATTTTTCAATGACTGTATCATATAATATATGAACGAGGTAGATATTTTTATATAATAATCATTTTATTATATATATATATATATAATTCAACTAAGATCTCACTGCAGTTTAATAACAAAAATGCTATCCTTTCCTCCTTTAGGAACTTGGATCGTGCTCTTACTTCGTGCATATGTCTGTGTGAGTGTACAAGAGCACAATCTAACGATATAATATATATATATATATATACACATATATATATATATATTATAGTAACAAAATATTAATAAAATAACATGAATTTTCATACAAATACAAAATTAATATATGTGAAGCCCGACTCACAATACACACACATCGTTATTTTTCTTTTTTCTTTAGAAGTATTGATATATTTTACTTTTTTTTTTTTTTATTGTAGCTTCGAGCGATGTCTCCGATTACTTCTAACTTCATTCAATCTTTTATGCTTAAACCGTTACAAGCTAATCGCGATTCACAAGCCCGTCATATACATTTAACAAAGTTAGTTCCGACATATGTGCAATTTTTCAACGCTGCCTTAAACGGATATATAAACTGCTTCTTCTTAAGTAACAATAATTTTTTTTTTTTTTTATCTACAGATATGCATCAGTAAATTCACGTAAATAACACGTTTCTTTCACGTCGCTCATCTATACGTAGCAATAATAATGTGCTTACAATAATATTGTGCTCTAGTTGATCTCTCTCTCTCTCTCTCTACATTAATCTTTTGTTTGCCTGCTGTTAAAATTACATAGCAACGATATGCTCCTCCAGCGAGACGCGTGTGTCTTACACTATTGACAGTTGCTTCCGAAAGAAAATTATTCCGCTAAGAATCGTCAAAAATAATTCTAGAACGAAGCTTTCCGTGGGGTACGAAATTTCGAGTCGAATTATTCGAGTATAGTGAGACGCGATCTCTCTTAAATAGACAGAGGTAAAAATATGTTAAAATTATTCAATGCAATAACTAAGTTCGCAGAATTGAAAACGGAGGCGGTCCGGTCTGTCTCATCATCATGGCGAAACTACTCAGCCCTTCCCTCGGCTGTTGATCGTTCGGATTGTTTTGCGTGATGTTCAAGTGTTTGCTCCGACCGCTATTGTGACTTTGCAAATGTTTCTTCAAGTGATCTTTTCTGTAGAAGGCCTTGCCGCATTCTGTACAAACTTGATTTTTGCTACCCGAGTGAGTGATCATGTGACGTGCCAGATGCTCGTTGCGCTTGAACGCTTTGCAACAGATAGTGCACTGATAAGGCCGGTCCTTGTTGTGTCCCTGCTTGTGGCGATCCAAGTGTTCCTTTCGCTTCAAGCTCGCGCCACAAATGTCGCAGGTGTGCGGTCTCTGCTTGTGATCCTCGAGATGCTCGTGAAGCGCCTCCCGATCCTCAAATCTATATGCGCACTCTGGGCAGTGGTAAATCAGTATACCTTTAAAAACAGAAAGAAAGAGAGACAAAAAATTATTATACACACAGAGAATCGTCGGTAATCAAAATCTACATTTTTGTGTACGAGCTGCAGCTCTTGTCTTGTGTGCAAGAAGCAACCCTGACACAACAAAAGCTCGCGAGTTGACTCACCATTAATGTGCTGTGGCTCGATCTCAAACTCGAGTTTCGGTTTTATCTCCTGACAACTGTGAATAGAATTATTGCCGCTGTTCTCGTATTTGGTCACGTACGGTAGGCCTAGAGTGCTCGAACAGCGCGCGAAATACTCAGACGTGAGTCTGAAATCAATCTGCAAGGGATCCGTCATAGTGGCAGCGTCGACTTTCTGTATGGTCTGAGTGCCGGACGATTGTTGCGAGATCTGTCCCGACGTGAGTTCCTTGTTGCCGCAGAAGTTGTTCTCATTTCTGTTCTCGTCGGTCTGTTGAAAGTGTTGTTGAGAATGACCGGAATAGGCATATCCGAGTGCGGCGGGTCTGCCGTGTGGAGGAGGGTGTGTACTTGACGAATACTTTACATTGTGTGAGTCATAAGCCATTATATTGTCGACAGCGAGGGAGATACTGCGAGTTTCACAGAACAGATTCCCGATTCTTGCGTCTCTTATGAAATCTCTGACATTCAACACCTTGAAAGAAGAAAGAAAAATTATAAAAGAACTTTCGGAACATCACAACCGACTCTCCACAATTGATTTGTTCTTTTTCACCGATGCACTAGCTGCATCAGTTCATCTTTTTTCATCTCTAAATGGAAGGAAAAAAGATGGGAAAAAAGATAAGCTCTGAACTAGCGCGACCAGTTCAGCGAAAAAAAGAACAAACCAAATAACAACGAATTTATTTACATATAAAAATAATTAACAAACTATCTTACACAATGCGCGTCGCACTCAAGACTGTCTCCTGCTACGTTGCTTCTCTGTGTTTATCTCGCCCTTTCCCACGACACGAAAATACAAGATATTTCGCATAACGCCGAATTATCAGCGAGTGTCGACGAATGCGCTCGACTGGTTGATGTTTTCTGTCAACGGTCGCACTTCACATCGAACAGATCGTTTGATCAGCATGAAGAATCTGTTTCGCAGAGTGAGAATATGTGTGACATAGAGAGACGCACGCGTAAAAATAAAAAAAATCTCTTTACCTCAATCTCTGCTAAACATGAGGCCGATTCGAACTACAATTCTGACGGTCTCGCTCTTCTTCGTTTAATCGCACGATGTAACGCATACATCGAACGAACATCAAACCGTACTGCACTACTGCAGGCCGTGGCGATCACCCGTTTGTATCGTTTGTATCAGTGCCGGCCATCTTTTACGAATCAGCTGCTGCGCTGTACGTACCTGCGCGAAACTTAGTGGACGAAACCACACCGCGTAAATGGACGAAACTACGTGCGGAGGAACTGCCACCTCCCAGTCTCTGCTTCTCTTACCCTTTTTTTTTTTTCAAGGAGATTTTAATTTTAAAAACGTGGACTCTGCGAACGATTGCGAAGGATTGCGACCTGCGCGATTTTTTTGCGCGCGCACAGATCGTAAAAATATGAAAGAAAGAAATAATAAAAAATAAATTACGTACAACAACGAAGCGTTGTTAAAAATTTATTTATTTTGTACATAGTTTTTTTTTAGAAAAAAAAATCGCTTTTTACATAGGATCGATAAAATCGTCGAAAAGAGAGGAATACGTTTTCTGTGATAAAAAGTTTAAAAATTATTATTACTAGCTGTGCTCGATTTGCTTGTCGAAAGGGAAGATTGATTTCTTGCGGAAACTCGGGCGAGCGAGTTTTCCATCTTGCTGATCAACTTCTGAAAGGTGTTTCGTCTGGCCGAGCCCTCGGACGAGTCCTCGATCTCTTCGTTCTCGTTGCCGCTTCGTCTGTTCGTCTCGTTGGCGCAATTCGAATCGCTCGCGCGCGACTTTCTGTTACCAGCGAATCGATTCCACGGTCTCCTGTCGTTCGACTTCGTGTTGTCCTCGTTATCTCTCTTCCTTTCGATAACGTTTCTCTGCCGCGCTCTAAACTCGGTCCACAGCGCTATGTCGTCGTACAACTCTTCGTTCTGTTGAATCTCATGAGCGTCGCGAACGCACAGACCACTTTTCGGCGACTGATAATGCTCGATCTCCTCTTCCGCGAAAGAACCGTTTTCTACAATCTTGATATTATCGCACTCCGTCGCCTCGGTCGCTCCTCTGTGCGAATCTTGTGTCGCGTTGTGTGTTTTCTGTCGAAAACAATGTCTCGAATTGGAATTTGATTGAGAAGAGCGAGCGCGTGATTCCTGCGCTGATTATTTAGCAAGTGAACATCACAGAACTTACCAAGTGGTTTTTATTACCACACTCCTCTCGACGAGCGCTAACGTCGTCGTAAAGCTCCTCCGTTCGGCCGGGATTATTCGCCCGGTTGGGCGTAATCGGTCTGGGTGGCGGAGGACAGTTGTACTCCGGCAATTCCTCTTCCACGTTTGGTGCTGAGAGTTCCTTGATCTCCTCCTTCGGCTCGGACACGTCGTCGTAAGTAGGCATCTTCTCTGAGACGGGCGGGGCGACGGATTCGGGCGAAGCTTTGCTCTTGCATCTCTTTTCCGATTTGCCGGGCGATTCCCTTCTACTAAGAACTCTGTTCAGGAAGGACTTCTTCTGCAGCTTGCTCGAGGACGCGTCGATCTGATCTTCCTTCGCGCGATCTTTGCCGAATTTTTCATTCGGAATTAGATTCTGTGCACACACATTGAAACGAAACAATTATCCAAACTTAAAATAGACTAAAGTGTAAATTGTTTGTCCATGTGTAAATTAGCGCGTACTTACTTCCACGTCGTCGTACAAGTCTTCCTGTGTTTCGTCATCGTTGGCGACGGGACGATCATTGAGAGAATTGTTCTGTTGTTCGATGATAGTCGCGTTGATCCGCGACAGCGTAACGTCATCGTATATCTCCTCGCCGCAGGAATTGTCCTTCGCCGTTTCTCCTTCGTCTCTTCCTACGTTAGATTCATTGCGCGCAGTTTCGCTTTGCTTGTTCGCGATACGTTTCTTCTTCGACAAATTCTGATACTGTTTCTCGTTTTGCAAATCCTCGATCTTGTGGTAGATTTCGTCGTCGTCGTCGTCGTCCTGGACGACGGTCATATTGCTGTAGTCGAGCGGCGAGACGGAAGGCGGCAGAGAAGGCAAACTCCGTGGTATTCGCGCGGGTAACGGAGGCGCGTTGTCGCGTTCCGCAGTTTTCTTGTTACTTGCCGTCTTGACTTTGGTCTTCGCTCCATCAGCAACGTCCGAATTTTCCTTAACCGTAGGCCGTGCCGTGTCGTTGTTCTTGCGCATCACCGGAGAGGACTGAACGATCTGGATCTTATGCTCCTCCGCTTTATTGTTCGCGTCTTCGTTGCAGCTTCCCATTTCGCAGACTTTCGCCACCCACTGCTCCATGTCTTTTCGCGTTCTCGCGATAAACTGCAACGTCTCGCTTCCCGGTCTGTATATCTCGAAGGCCAACTCGCTTCTCTGTCGGTCGCGCGGGATCAAATTGGGCGCTGGACGCGCCATGTAACCGCGGATCGAGTGAATCGAGATAGGCCGATTGTGCCGTTCGCTTCGGTAGATGAGCAAGTGCGATCCGATCAGCGCGATCCAGCAGGTACGGCCTTCCGACAGAAACAGCTTCTTCCCCTCTTTCTTGTAAACCGGGCCGCATTTGTGACACTTGTTCCTCACTTGCGCTGCGGGAAAGTGTTTGTAAATCCCAATCAACGCCTCATCCTCGTCCCGATCCTCGTCGTTGCGCTTGGAATTCTCCGCCGGGGTCACGATGATGATTCCGTTCTCGAACGTTTCGTAGTAATCCTGATGGATCTGTTTCTGGGACTCTTCTTTCTCCACGTATTCTTCCGATTTGCTCTCGCTCTTCAGCAATATGCTCTTCAGACCGGAGTTCATGTCGAGATAAGGTTTGTCCGGAGACGACGCTCCGGCGCGCGTCGCGGCGCTCAGGGTGTTCTTCGAACGCGCCAACAGCTTCACTCGGAGATTTTCCAACGCAAGCGGAAGCTGCATGTCGCGAAGGGATTCCAGAAACGCTATCGTCTCTGTTGACAAGAATTTTACACGAGATGTTGCGTACACGAATTATTGGAATGATTTTGAACAGTATGTTTTGAAATTAATAAAAGAAAACTCACATTTCTTGTTAAATAAAACACGCGTTTTTTCAATTTCACTAGAAAATCTCACAAATAAAAAATACATACCGCGCAATATGTCGCTGATGCTCGTGTCGGTTTCCATTTTTTTTATTGTTGCGTCTGAAATTCGACACTCTTCGCTTCTAAGCAATTGTAATTATGACAACTCGAACGACACCTTCGAAAGTTCCTACCGTAAATGTTTACATAGATGACAATACGCCCGTCATGATTCTTAGCATCGTTTCCTCGATCGTCTCTGTCTGAAAATATTAATGACTGAGGACATATTTTTTTTTATATTTCTACAGGATGTGTGCGCGTGAAGATATAACCACTGCAGATAACGGTTTATCAGAAACATTTACAGCGCTCACTCAAATTACAACTTAATGATACATTGCGTTCTTTTTACAGTTTGTGTTTAGCTCATTGTATGTATATTCTAATAATAACGTAATTTACGCAAATTTGATACAGAAAAAATTATTTTCCTCCACAGAGAAACATGTTCGAAAATTGTATTTGCTTCAGTGAACAGAACGGAGAGAAAAAAATGATTTATATAATTTATTTTCAACATTAGGATGTTGATATAACGTGTGTGCGTGTTTTTTTTTTATCATTAATGCCGTGCCTATTGTTAGGGATAATTAAGATACGGCATCACGTCGACTTCGATCGAGTTATTGTCATCTATTTGGGCGAGAAATTCTTCGAGCGCTTTGGTCGATGACGCGGCCGAGGTTTGTCGCCGCTCGTTTTATTAACTTAGGACAATTGAGACCAACCGCTTGCGCCTCTTAGATTATTACTCGTTCTTCTGTGTTGCAAACTTTCAGACACCGCCCCTTGTGCGCCATCCCCCTCTCTGCCCTTGTACATTTCGTTCAAGGCAGTAGAGAAACGTTACGTTGAATTAAAAAAAAAATCAAACTTTACTTCACAATTACGTCAAACTTTACTTAAGTTACGAAAGAGGTTTGAACTCTACCGCGCAGACGGAACAGCTCGAGGTAAAAATGTATAATTACGTGTGTTATAAGGAAAATCAGAATTCGCAGAAAAGAAAAACAGATACAGTACCTGCCAGTTTCATCGGTTGCTCGGGACGAGCGATCGCAGGTGTCGAGGATATTGTCAACCGTGTCAGTTGCACAGTTAAAAATTTTAATATATACAAAATGTATGTTAAAACGATCGACAGATATCGTCACGACTCGGCCGATTCTCGTTAGAATTCAATTAGCGCGATGTGACACGTGCGAACGACGCGAGGCGACTCCCGCAGAGACGTTTGTGTTGCTTCGTCTCGCCCTCCGCGTTGGCTGCGCGCTTCTCCTACGCCTCTTTCACGATCTGACTCATTCATCGAGCTCGTGTCCATCAACTGTCTTGCCATTTCGCCGGCCGTGCACTACGTGCTTTCGGATTTAACACCATCATAAGTCTCAATTAATCATTTTTCTGTTGACAGAACAAATAACGAGACTGTATATCTTTCCTTTCTTTTTGCGATCCCGTTGGATGTTAAATCCGCAAACAGATCGTGGACAAATATAGGATAAGCCACGTTGAGTTATGTGCAATCTAATATTTTTTTCAAAAACAATGCCCGTCGTTTATAAAAGTGTTATTTCAAACAGAGATTCTTACATGATCCAATTTTATCCGCAAATGCTCGTTTTTCTTTAACAGGCAATGAAGAAAATCTGATCATTTTTTGTATTTTACAATTATCTCAAACGTGAATACGATATTATATAATATTTAAGAATTTATTATTTAAAAATTATTTTTATATTTTGTAACAGATTTTACGGTGTATATTTTTAGATTAATATTATATATTTGCAAAATTTTATAATATACAAAAGTTTTACACAGTTTTCACAATACATTTTATCAAAAGGTACACATGATACTGTAAAAAAAAAAAAACCCAGGAAAGTCATTCAAGACTTTGAATACACGGGGAATGATTAAAAACTGATTGTCAGAAAAAAATTACGTACACGACCGATATAACAAGGCGTTACTCTTCTCAATATAATTCCCACGGAACTTTGCCGCGAACTTTTTCAAGCGGTTTCACATAAACATCAGTCGAAATTTCCGACAGTTCCGGCCACGAATCGGCCTTGGCTTGTTCCGCTTCCTCGTCGACCTTCTTGTACGCCGATTTTCGTATAGTCTGCAATAGTTCGTTAAAGCGCAGCCGCGGACAAGCGCGATTGTTTGGACGATAAAACAATAAAAAATTTGATAACTACCTCAATTTCTTTCTCGGTCAAAAGTCCTTGCTGTATCACGAACTTAGTGAATAACGTGATGGGATCTTGCTCGGTTTGCATGAGTTTGATCTCTTCTCTGCTACGATAACTGACACCGGGATCGCTTATGCTGTGTCCGTAGTAACGATAAGTTACGAATTCCATTATAATCGGTCCGTGTCTAAGTGCGTGATCTCTGCTGAAACGTACGGCTTCGCGTACATCCGCAATTCTCATTGCGTCGACCTGAAATGTATTCAGTAGAACGTTTTGTTTATGTTCCATTCCAATATATTTTACTTAGTAACATGTACGTCTTTAAGAGGGCAGATTGTTGAACCTTCCGATAAATCTCAGCTTACTCGACGAGTTATTATCTATAGGATAGGAACCTAACTAACGCATCTTTCACTGTTTCCTATTTTTACATATTTATCTGTTAGATACGACCTTTACCGAGAGTGCCGTGTAATTTATCTTTTGGTTTCTGGTCATCTAGGGCCGGGTGTCCTTCAGATAAAATATTGGATAATTTATGTAACGATAAAAACTCTGATTTGAGTTGTTCTACGTGTCGAACGCAGCTTTGCAGTTGCTAAAATACGTTACAGTAGTAATTATTGAAATATTTTAGTGATTATTGAGATATTTTAGCAACTACAAAGCTGCGTTCGACGGCCCTTACCAGATAAATATATTTTACCAACACGTGGAACAACGCAAATCAGAATTTTAACCATTAGATAGATTACCCGATACTTTATCTAAAAATGGAACAACCATCTAAAAATGAACGTAAGATCTTAAAATTCGACTAAAAAATACCGATCTAAAAATATAAACATTACTTCAAACGCCATGAAAAAGCACCTTTATTCCCGGTATAAGATCTCCGCGCGTGTAGAGTTTAGTGTTGGCGGAGTGCCGATGCAAGGCCGTTCCCATGCCGTACAAGTTATTCTCGCAGATGTAAACCACCGGCAGGTTCCAGAGCTTTGCCATGTTCCAGGCCTCGAAGATCTGGCCCTGCGACGCCGCGCCGTCGCCGTACAACGTGAAGGACACGGCGCCCGTGCCGTTGTACTTGTGAGCGAGGGCGATACCGGTACCGATTGGCACCTAATCCGCAACGCGAATTAACAGACCAGAAGAAGCGAATAAAAAAAGAAACGGAAAAATCGCGTCGACTTACTTGTCCTCCGACGATACCGTCGCCGCCGTAAAATCTCTCCCCGTACATGTGCATCGAGCCGCCCTTGCCCTTGGCCGGTCCCGTTTTACGGCCGAGGAGTTCCGCAAGAACCGAGCGAACTGTGGCACCGAACACGACGGTGAAAGCGTGACATCTGTACGAGGTGATCAAGGTGTCGTTTTCGGCCAACGCCAATTTGATGCCCACAGCCACGGCTTCCTGGATCACGCGAGAGGTAACATGCGTTCGTTTGCGCGTACGGATCTCAATATGTTAATTCAAGAGAAACTTTCTCGCGATCACTTATCTACCTGACCGGCGTACAAGTGCAAGAAACCGTTGATAAGACGCTGCCTGTACAAATCCGCGGCTTTGTTCTCCATCCGGCGTATGTAATTCATCATCTCCAGAGCGTACCTGGCCTCGTCCACGGTCACAAACGTTTCTTCCGACGGTCCCTTGTCGAGTCGGTACAAATCGTATTTCTGAGAAAAAACTTTAATTAGACAAAAAATAGATCATGAGAAGAAAGACGAAAGATGCTTACATCGTACCGTTTTTGCGACAGCTTGTTTGCTGGAACTGTAACAACTTGTGAATAACGCGCATCGCATTCTATCGCCGTAACGACAGAGCGACAATCCTAATTTCCTCCACATGTTTGAAACCAGTGTTTTCTAACAAGAGTTATTCAAAAACGACAATTTTCTTGACAATTTTCACAATTTAAGAATTGCCTCGATGTTCTTCGATCGATATGTTTATCGTGTGCCACGTAACGATCGATTCTTGTTCGTGATGTGTCATTATATGTTGCTATTTTCCTTGCTTGTTCTATTAATTCGTTGCTACAAGAGTTACTCGCTCATAGCGTGATGGTAAAAGCTTGTTTTTAAGATATTACGTAAAATCCTTTTCTTTCACGAAGATATCCGATCGACGTTCCAACAATTGTCTGACGGATTGCATTAATTTCGATTCGATAAGTCGCAAAAAGTCGATCGTAACAATCCATCACTTAATATAAATAATTGTTCTATTTTGAGTAAAACAATTATTTATAAAAATAATTGTTCAAATTTTATATGATAATTATACAATGTTTTTTATACTAAATAATCTCGGAGAGTTTAAATCACAAGACTCATGTATGTATAAAATATGCATACGTATGCGAAAAAAAAAAAAAAACGATTTCGTAAAAGTTTTGATATATTTCTGAAGATGTGGAACAACGCGGAGAGCCATTGATAAAAGTCCGAGAGAAGAAAGACGAGAAAAATGCAACAATATGCACGAAGATGCGCTGTGTTATTTATTGAACCAACAGCAGTTGGACGCAGTCCATTTCCGTGATTAAAAAGTAGAGCTACACAATGTTTTCTATTTTCTAGAATAAACCGCATGCGATCTTACGTTAAATAAATAACATTAAATAATTACAAATGTAATCGTCTAAAAAATGAATTTAAATCTGTTTGACATACACACCTTAAGACAATACAGTAATTAGATACTTTGCTCTTGTGTAGCTTTGAGCTAGAACAGAAAACATTTTAACATAACGTATTAGAATGTCAAAATTGTTATATCGCTTTTGCGCAATTGCTTTTTTTTTTTTAAATATATTTGTACAAACTCGTAACTGCTAGATGCAAACAATTTTAAGATTGAATTGAATTTTAAATGGAGCCCTTCGTCGCGGTGTTGCCGGCGAGAATGCGTCGTTTCGACAACACGATCTTCTTCACGTGAAAAGGATACGGTGGATTTTGCGAATTCGAGCGTATCGCCTGGAACTCGCGAATAGAATCGCATCCTTTCGAACGAACGAGAAAGTCGATCGCATCCTGCCAGTATTGGCGCGCGTCTTGTTGTTTTCGCGTTTCGGTCGACAGTAATTTCTCATTTCGACCGACGTATCGGATGTGACGAGGGCACAGCTGACGGTTGTTCGTGGTCCGCGACAGCGAAGACAGCGTAGGCGCTGTCAGGCGATCTATTTCGACCTGTGCGTGCGGAGAGAGACGAGTTAGAAGTGCGGTACCGTTTCGTATCGAATTCAAAACTTTCGCACAAATTAGCATCCAAATTGTTTAACGCTACGTACTTTGACACGCTTGAGACTCGTGTGATTCATTCGCAGCGTTTGTTGCGCCGCCGTCGACACCTCCGCTTCCCGCTTCGGAGCTCGCTCCTTGTCGGGATCGCCGAACAGTCCCTTCGATTCCGCCACCTTGATCATGAAAACCGAATCGAATTGCATCATTTCCTTTCGTTTGATTATGGCGATGAAACAGCCCTGGTCCAACATCCGCTCGCTGTTCTCGCCGTAGATCTTGTCGATGCTGCCCACTTCGAACAAATCGCTATCGGGAATCTAATACAATAATCATTTGTATTTTTATGTCGACAAAAAATTAAATATCTCGAGATTGACAACGAGTTCTTCTCAACTCTCTTCAGTTTATTAGCTAATACGATCTTACAACGACATTGGGCGTAACTAACGCCGTTTCGTCATCCTCTTCCTGCTTGCTCGGAAACAATTGTTCTTCGTGCGTTTGCTCTTCCCACTGTCCTCGCGACTGGTCTTTACCAACTTTGGCTATCTTGGAAATCTTCCCGCTACTGTCTTTCGTTTTTTTCTTTACCTGAACAGTGATTTGAAAATACAGGTTTTCCACAGAGCAAATGTAAAAATACAAATATAAAAAAATCTTTAGTTTATTTTATAAATGTTGTTAGTGAAAAATAGTTTTATCGCGAACACAATCTTATCGCCCGTGAAGAAGAGACCCTCGATATTACGCGCAAAACAAGTGAAATTTTACGTAATGCAGAATCTGTCGCACTCACAGAATGCTCGCGGATGTATTTCTCGGTGGCTATTTGATTGGCGTAATCGACGACTTGTCGTACCATCTCCGTGGTTTCGGACGGGAGGATCGTGTGCACCTCGTATATCAAAAACTGTATGTTCGGTCTGGTCAGCGCGTGTTTGAGCGTGGAAAACTGTTCGGCCAGGAGAGCGCGGGGCTGTCTGATCTCGTCGTTCGTCAAAGATTCTAGTAAATTTGTGTCGCCGCCTCGAGCAACGGCGAGATCGACGATGTCCCGGACACCGGTGTAACTGCACGGAGGAGTCGCCAGTACGACGGTCGCCCTCTCCAATTCGACGGACGACGGCGGCGACACGTATCTGACGATTAAAATCCGCATCGTCACGTTTTCGAAGCAAATAAAAAATAATCGTAATTTTATTTATCGTATTGTTTGTTATTAAAAAGTATATATTCGCGCGAGATATTACTTTTCCGAGTAGATTCTGCACTGCTGCACCGTAATACCCAGGGTCTCGAGATAAGCTTCGTATTCGCAGTGACGATCTCCGGCGCCGAAAGCCAAGAGTCTTCCGGCGTCCTCGATGTCGGCCAGAAGCGCGGCCAGGTAGCCCGTGTGACGAGGAGCGATCGAGTGCGTGAGAACCACGGGACCGCAGAGACGCGCGACGCGCATCGCCTCCGCCAACGCGGCCGCTCCGAGGCACAACGATCTTTCCTAAATAAATAGCTTGCTTTTCAATTCTCTCCTACATTTGCTCTCATACTTGCGATTTTTGAATCGTGGGCAATCGCAAGATCAGTTTCTTTCGCATTGTAAGTTTTGACACAAAAAGAAAAATTACCAGAAAAACGAATCGGTGTTCGCGCACCAAATAGGATACGGCGAGTTTCTCTCGCGTCTTATCGTGCAAGTTTATCATCTTCGGACAAATCGAATCGAAAACATAGTCGTTCTCGTCGAGTTCCACAGGTTTGACGTCGTCGTCGCGCGGCGCGAGTTTCAGCTTCGACATGTCTTGCACGAATTCGTTTTTGCTGGTCACCTTCATGGTGTTGATCCATCCGGAAGCGATCGCGCCTTCGTCGGTCCAGCTTATTCCTTCGGCGATACGCAGATGCATCGGAAGGAGCTCGTCTGGGTGGCAAATAAAGTAAATCACACAAAGATGTTGCAGATGTTTCGCAAATAAAATTTGCTATTTTGCGATTAGTGTACGCGCAACATCGAAACTCGATAATAACCGAGACTGAGCGCCGAGCCGCCGATGCGAAGACGCGATATGCTCGCCGCTAAGTGCGTCTTCGCCTTCAGAAGAGCGTCCTCGATGTCTTTCAGTCCGAAAGCCTAAAAGAGCGCAAAACATTGTCGCAATTAACGCGACAATTTTATATTTTTCCAAGAAAACACTTTATTCTGTCGAAAATGCGTTAAAAAATTTTGTTCTTGTCATGAACCTGGAATATTCTCTTTCGGGTTTCGAGCGCGTTTCCGTCGCGCCGACGTGCAAACTTTCTTCCCTGCATGTCGTACAGCAACAGCCAGACCACACGTTCTCGTTGCTTCAGGTCGCCGTTTCGATACCAAAAGCCGCCGTCTTCGAGGGTGCGATTTAAAATGTTTTTGTCTGGAAAGTTTGTAATACACTTAAGATTAAAATCTCTCTGTGAAAAAGAGACAAGTTCTTCTTGTGTTCAAGAACTAGAAGCTCACATCTGAGAACATCGTACACCAAACCGAAGACGCGTCTCATCTCGGCCTCGTTCGCGTAGCTCGGGGTGGGCCGCGCGTTCTGGAGAACCTTGGCCGCCAAGAGGATATCGTTGATACGCCAGCCCGGCTCCACGCAAGCCTCCGTCATCGAGCCACCGGTTCCCGATATAGCGTTCAGAGAAGCGATCGAGTTCTGACTTTCGATTTTTTTTCCCTTCGGCAAACACCTCATTTCCTTCGGACACCATTCCCAGTCGTGCGAATCCGCGGGACTCACGCTACATTCGGCATTTTCCATCCTCAAAAACAAAATTTCTCGATCTGCATGGTACTCGGACGGATTGTATTGATACAGATCAGCAAGATACGATATTAAATGTTTTTTGCGCTAAGATATTAGTCCAATCTCAGGCTGCAAAGAATTGTCTTTCACGATTTGGCATTCGTAAATTCTGTTAAATTAGATAAAATTTAAACGCAAATTAAACGAAATAAGAGAAATTAATTAATTTCTAAATTGAGAGAGAACAGATGTGTATCTTTTTTCAACAGTGTAGTAATAAATTTTTTCAACAAGAAATATTTTTTTCCTACTTAGTTTCCATTTCTTGCCTCACATGTGGTCTCTCCGTGATGATTTTTCGACTTACTTTTTATCTTCGGTCTCAGCGTCCTTTTCTCTTTGCAACTCGACGAGACTCTGGTAAGCTCGGTGACGCCATTCTTCATTGCTCGGAAGTATTAATTTCTCGAGTTCCCGGTTACGCTGCTCCTCGCTGAGAAGACTAAAGTTCGGCGTGTGGGTCGTGAGAAGTAGTCGGAATATCTTCGCGTAAAGAGTGAATATATTTGTTTTACAGGTGTCGATGTTAACTACGTTGATTTCGATATCGCCGAAAGCTTTCCGCACTTCTGGCGGGTCGACGACCTCGTCGGTCGTCATGGAATGTATTTTTTTAAAAAAATTCGCGTCACAGGAGATGATAATTTTATCCGAGTTTGTGCGTGTGTCTCAATGGATGGAGAAATTACAAACAGAAGAAACACACACTGTAAAAAGAACAGAATATGTCAATCAAAAGAGAAAGGTAGAAATCAAAGTACGCTGAGTACGCTCAGGCGACTTAATTGCACGCCAGCGAACTCGTTTGCGACACGTTTTCTGTGTCCGCAATTGTCAGGCGGAAAGTCAAGGGAAGACTGAAGACAACCGACCGAAGTCGCGCGACATCGCGTGTCTCGGAGGCGTATTCCTCCGCGAAATTGTATCTCAGATTCTCTTATCGGGATAATACAACTCGGCTACTTTCAAGCTAGGAAGACATTATGCAAAAAGGTATATCTATCTTTTGTCTTATTTTTACTTCAGACAGAGTTAGATCTCTCTCTGACGGATAATCAAAGTTATATTGTGAGTATTCTGTAAATTGAATAAAGGGATAAAGAGCTGATAATGCATTAAAACATACATGAGATTACGCAAAAAATTCTCGAAAAAGAAACAATACACATCTCTTCATATTCTTCTTTTCACCATAGCAGATATGAAAAATATAAAAAATATACAAATCAACAAAAATATAAAACAAGATAAAATACAAGATATGACATTAGATTAAAATATAATATTTTATATTACCTAGAACAAGATTGTGAAACGAGGCGTTAACCGGCTGATACCGTTATAGCAAATGTAGCGAGAGATCTCATTTCGTGTATAAAAAAAGGATATTGATCTGGCACCGTAATAACGCGATCCACATTTTCGTACTTACATATCAGCTGATATATTATTCAACTATTCAAATCTCTCGTATCAAATCGTGTTTTATACACGATCATTTTCGTCAAATGTAAAGAAAGACAACAGACAGCTGTCACGTTATGCGTCCCGATCGATCACCCTGGAATAACGGCGGCAGGTACGATCGCGTCGACACAATTCCGAAGAAGTAAACATCCGATATATATTCCTATGCAGTTGCCGAATTTTAGTTGTTGCGTTTCCTCCCGTTTTTTGTTTTTTATACATTTCGTTCGAGTTGTTGCTCTTCGGCAAAGGCTTTTATTTCTTTGTCGAACATTTTCTTCTGTCTCGTGCGCGAACTAAGAAACACAAGAACAAAGTATTAAAGATTGTTCACATACGCATATTTCCACGTGTCGTGTAAGTGGAACAGATTTGTACCTACACAAGGAAGACAATACATAACAGTTGGAATATTTATTAATAAAAGCATTCAGAGTTTTTATACAAAATTGTCAGTATAGTCAGAATTAAATTATATGATTTATATAAAACTACGATTATATATTTATATGATTTGTGTATATAAAACTATAAACAATTGTGTATAAGTAAAATACTATTTATCGTACATGTATAAATATATATATATATATATATATTATATATTATATTCAAAAGGCACATTGCACTTAAAGCTTGCGATGTGTTTGTTTTACTTGTGTTTAACTGTGTCTTTTTACGCTTTCATTTGTTCGAGATGAAAAGCGTATAAAGGACAGCTAAAAAAGAAAACAAATTAAACACATCTTGTAATCTTTCAGAAAGAATGGCAGTTCAATAAGATAAAGTCGCGTCACAGTTAATAAAATAATTAATGATCTGTAATGATGTGACGTGTCTTTATATGAAACAAGTTGACAAGTACATGAATAGTTTATTAGTTTATACCCTTATATTTTGTAAACAGATTGTACAGTACGCGAAGCGTCGATTTCAGATCCAAATTCACGATATCTGCAAGAGGAAGGCATTATTCACAGGTCAAATAGAATGTTCTCACGCAAATAACGACTAAGCAATCGCTAAATTTACCTTCAGGACGAGCTTTGGGTTTTGGTAGCCCGATGTCGCGCATAATGTCGAATGCGAACGAAACATTGTGAACCTTCTGATCAATGGTCTTTGGCGTCAAGTGGAAGCTACCCAATGGGACGAAGAAACCCTCCAACAGGCCGAGCAGCAGAGTTAGGAAGACACCGTCGTGAAACTGAGTATTCAAATCAGTCACTTCTAAATGAACTTTGCTCAAGTGCTTGTTCACGAATGTCACCAGAGACTGAGAACGAAAGATAACAAATATTTTTATTTAAAAAATGCAGATAAAAGCCTTAAATATTGCATTCGTGATAACTAACTCTTACTTTTTTCACGACGGCCAGTTTATCAGGTGCGTGATCGAAGAGCGTGTCGAACGCATCGCGTTCGCAACGCATACCCAAATCGTCGTACGTTGTTGTCAATTCCTCTCTCACCGTCCTGTGTATCAGCTGGCCGTCCTTTTTGCGCACGACGACCACTTGCACGGCGACTCTCTCCGGCAACCTGACGGGAGCGCGAAAGAGCCTGGCCAGGCCGACCAGTAGATGCAGAATCGCGACGATATTTTTCGAATGTACAGATTCGACGCTCCACTTGTAAGGTGGATATCGGCCCAGTACACGA
Organism: Pseudomyrmex flavicornis; assembly: GCA_014825475.1. Lineage (NCBI taxonomy): Eukaryota > Metazoa > Arthropoda > Insecta > Hymenoptera > Formicidae > Pseudomyrmex > Pseudomyrmex flavicornis. The sequence continues at coordinate 69,988 of QVNW01000021.1, forward strand.
TTGGCGGCGGACAAGACGACAGCGAGCTTCTGCTTCTGACCCTCCTCGGACTGAGTTACCTCGGGCACGTCCAGTTTTTCTCCAGTTAGTTTTTCTAAGAAAAAAATTTGAGAATAAATAGACTGCCGCAATTAGAAACAGACTTGCATACTCCAGACTGCATTTGTACCTAAAAGTTTTTGCAGCACTTGTCCGTCGTAAAGATCCTCCACAATGTCTTTCACGATGATCCGCTGATCGGCCAGTTCGTCGTTGATCCATTCGATCATGACGAGTATCAGTTCCTGCAGCTTGGGGTCCTCCAAGGATTTCGGTTCTATCATGGAACGCTCCTCGTTCTCATCGAGAGTGTATTCCTCCGGCGGCATATCAGGATTCGCACCGTATCCGGGTGAGTCAATCGCGTACTTGCCCTCTTCCTGCACATCTTGCACTGTGGGAGTATAACATCATCGTTATTTATATCCTTTTAAACGGCTCGTATCATTCATTCATTAGTATATGTTTAAAAGACTCAAATAAAATTTCCGTAATAAACGATGATCAGTTCCTCAATCGACAAGGAATACGAACGGGAAACCTCTTCCGTTTTTCCAAACAGAACTCCGATTTATTTTCGTCGTTCGCAAGAGGAACACGCGTCTTGCTCCATATAAGGATACAATCAGTTCTCATTGACAGCTGACGTAACGAAGCATGTGCAAATTTTGACAAAATACAGAGCAGTTTCGTCATACCTTCCTTGATACGTTTCTTCCGTCCTAGCGTTCCGATTTTATCCCAGAAGCTCTCTTCCTTCGTGGGGATTCGAGGCGATTTCGGTCGAGGAGACGCCATTTTTCGGAGCGGAGTCTGTCTCACAGACAGTCTCTCTGATCCTCTTGTCAAAGTTTCGTTCGCCGTTTTCGTACTTATCGACCGGTAGGAATTTGTCGTTCGCGGTTGGTTCCCAGTTCCGAGAGGGGTCCCCGCGTGTTTCCTGTCGACCTTAGCAGATTCAAGAAGAGGAAAATGGACGCGCGCCCGCGGACGGTTGTGGTGGCAGCCGAGTGTCAAGCGGCACCGTACACGCGGGTTTCCGCACAGTGATGCGAGGTAGGGTGCCGGCGGGCCGCGAAGCAGCGAAGACACGCACGCACCGACTTCTATTCGCGCGCGAGCTGTCGATTCGTTTTTCCCGTCGTCAATCGGTCTCGTCCCGGACACTTCTTCGGCTGGTTACACGGTCACACACATAGTCGCGTCACGGCGTCGATGTGTGCGTGTGTTTTTGTGGATGTTTGGCCGATAGCCTCTTCCTCCTCGCGAGTGCGTGCGCGAAAAGTGGGTTAGTGCTCCCTGTGCCTAATTCCGCGGAGAATATGACCGACGGACGTGGACACGGACTTCGAGGAGTGACACGGTGAGTGTACGACGACGACGACGACTCTGTTGTAATTTATTCCAGGGATTCTCGGTATCCGAGATGTAACCAGCGCCCCGAAATTTTACACACGACGCCAATCAGGGGGGAAGTGTTTCCGTGCGTATCACGCGACAGATACGTGCTCGAGAGAGCATCTGGACGGGGGACGAGGTTTACGTCCGGATTTTTGCGGTGCGACCCTCGGGAACCGAGACGGGAATAGAATATCTGTTCGCAATTACATTGTTTTGAAAAATTTAAATATTACACACACACATGCACAATAAATTCGCTATTGTACGTACTTTACTTGACGCGTAGTTTTTGTATTCGAGTTGTAATTTCCGATAAGGAGTGTTTTTAAAAAAAAAAAAAAAAAAAAAAAAAAAGTTAACAGATGCCGAGGTAGATAAGATAACAGTAAGAGAGTCTTTACAAGACTCTCTCAAGGAATCATATTTTGTGCAAATGGAGATATAGGTAATTATTTATTGTTTACATGCCTGTACGCTTGTTGTTTTCTGTTTTACAATTTTTAATTTTGTCTTCTGAACTTGTTCAAACCACACATGTAAACACAAACATGCTCTGACTGTTTCTGTTTCTCTACATTGACACAAGTTTATGTCCATGCTCCGACAATTTTGTATTTTTTATTGTGATTTTATTTTATTTTATTTTTTTTAAATAAGTTATATAGGCCATAAATTTATTGAAAATGTATTAGATTATAAATTTATTACTTTATTATTTATATACAGTACAATTTTTTGCAATGTATGTAGAAAAATAGAGAAGTTCTTCTTCCTATAACTCTTTTAGATAATATATAGATACAATATGTTCACATTCTATGTTGCAACATAGTGCGCGGTTTATAGTTATTCAACACAATTATCTTATTTCATAAATGCAAATGCGTACATGCTCCGTGACTTATGAAGTCTCGTGTAAAGTTTTTCTAATGCAACTCTCTTCTCATTCTTCTTTTTCTCTCTCCCGAGAAAAACACGCTTGGAGAGCCTTTCATATGGAAGCAATTAATTTTCCATAATCCCAGGCGTTCAAGTGGGAAAGATCGTATCACGAGGATCATCAGGTTGATACCACAAGTCTTGTGTATTCATTAGGACAGAGAAACAATTGTTTTTATTGAGAAAAAGATTTGTATATGCGAAAAGTTTCACTGTCCTAATAAGCTTCGAAACGTATACGTAAAAAAAAAACAAAAACACACTCGTTTAAAATTCGATAGAAAAATTTGTACATTGATACACGGCGCCGTGCCGTGGTTTTTAATTACGAAACTATGGTCTTGCTCAAGAGAAACACTGTCAAATTTTTTTTTTATCTCTCTGTGTTTTTACGTGTGGCTTATGTGCGAGCTAAATATAGCGGACAAAATCATTGATACAAACATGTGTACATGGGAGAGACGAGAGACCGGCGTTGTGGCGCGCACGCGCGTCTTAGCGAGTCGATAATGCACCATCGAGGCGGCCAACACCAGCACCGATTCGCATCGTTTATCCCGATGCAACCGGCCCGATGAAATCGTCCAAAGCGGAATCTCTCTCTTCGTTCTCGTCTCTCGCGCAACGCTTCCTTTTTCCTCGCACGATTTTACGCTCCAGTTAATGAATTTTTTTTTTTTTTGCATGTTTTCTCAATATTGTTAGTATTTCAATTTTCTTTTGCAAAGCGTCAAAATTGTTACGGTTGTAGAAGTTGTCCTACGCGGAAAAAATATGTACGAAACGAAATTATGAGTCGAGATGAGTATGTATGCAAAATCAAAATTGCAGGCGACTTTATTGACTCGTCGGTTCAAGTACTTCGAGTTTCGAGGTAATAAAATAATAAATATTAGGTAGAACCAATTTTTTTTATCGAGCTGTAAAAAAATGATATATTGAGAAGTGTCTTGTATTACAGATTTTTCTTTCGCAACACCAATGCTACACATTGGTAATACGTGTAAGTGGGAGAAAGAACACAGAGAGAGAATCTGTATCAATACAACTCTCTGGTGTGTTGCGAACTGCGTATAACTGTTACTATCGCTGGACCGCTACGAGGATGCGCGCATGCGAAGGAGAAGAAGGAAGGGAGGAGAGTTAGAGAAAGTTCGCGCTCGGGCAATGCGTACGCGGAATGAAGACGGAAGAAAACGGTTACCTAGAAACGGTTCACAGAACAAGCGAGCCGACGACGAGCGAGGAGTATAGTCGAATTCGCCGAACCACGACGGGGGTGCTTGCCGCGGACGAACCGGTCCCGAAAAGGACCGGCGACTCGATTTCTTTTCTCTCGATCGTCGCAGCCCACTTTTCGGGACTGTGACACACATCGGCTTTTGGGATTCGATTTTGTTGTTGAGTTTTTTTTTTCTCGGCTGAGACTTAGACCGGCGTACACACGCACACACGCACATACCATCAAAGAATGAGAGCTGTTCGCCCGGCGGATATTCTAATAAGCGAATGACGAGCCGCCCGTAATCAGCGTTCGAACACTGGAAAGTTCTTAGACAAAAGGGGGGTGAAAGTTTTGCATCGGCGCGCGCTGAAAGAGATTTCTACGATTCACGTATGGCGGGTTTTTTTTTACTCTGTCATTATCTCCTCCGAGACAATAATCGTTTCCTCTTGCAATTAGCGTTCTCATCGACGCGCGCGACAATTTGTCGTGTTATCTCTTAAATCTTAATAATCTTAATAACTACACAAGGTTTAATCTTTTAACTTGACTCTAATGACGTTTTTTTTTATTGCCTACCTATATGAGTTTACAAGATAGATTAGCATTCGAGATACTCGAGAGAAGGAAACGCGCAAAATTCACCGACGCAAATGTTCGGTTCGCCAATATCGAAAGTGACATTAACCCCGATCCAAGTCCCACTTACTGTATACACATAAAGGATATTTTAACATTTTCGCGCCGCACCTGTGCCTCACTCGCGCGAAACCGATCGTCGAGAGCGCTAATCACAAAAACGCACGCTTGATCTTTTCAGATGACGCGGTAGTGAACAGCGTCGCGAGAGCGGTGACGAGTCCTTTTACGGATGTCGAATTTTTGAGAGCTCGGCTGAGAGAGAAAGAGATCTTGAGAGAGCGCGAGAATAAAACGGGATTTTAAATGCTAGAAAGAAAAATCAAAACTGTATAGACGAGAGCAAAGACAGACAGAGTTGCAACCGACGCGGAGAAGCGGGAACGAGAGAGAGAGAGAGAGAGAGAGAAGGAGAAAGATAGAGGAAGATAGAAAAAGAAGAAAGATAAGAGAAGAGGGATGGGCGCTGGAATGGGCAGGAGCGGAACGAGCGGCGGTCTGCTGGAAGCTCTTCCCACGGGAAATCCGCTCCATGTGGCGATGCTCGGCCTCGACAGCGCCGGCAAAACAACCGCCTTGTACAGACTGAAGTTCGATCAGTATCTTAACACGGTGCCGACCATCGGTTTCAACTGCGAGAGAATTCGCGGCGGCATCGGCAAAGCCAAAGGTACGTTTTGCTATTTTTATTTATGTTCCTCTCGTCTGTTTTTTTTTATATCTACTATTTTATAAGATATACAACAGATAGAAAAGTCGAAAAGTTTTCTATATATTGTTTTCTTTATTATTAATTGCTACTTTCTTATTTTTTGTTTGTTTGTTTTTCCGCTCGTTCAAGTTTAATGTCTCTTGAACAGGTGTCAATTTTCTTGTGTGGGACGTCGGCGGGCAGGAAAAATTACGACCGCTCTGGAAGTCGTACACGAGATGTACCGACGGTATAATCTTCGTCGTCGATTCCATGGACACCGAGAGGCTCGAAGAGGCGAAGATGGAACTGACGAGAACGGCGAGAAGCCCGGACAACGCGGGCGTGCCCATCCTGATTCTCGCCAACAAGCAAGACTTACCCGGTACATAATGAGCGATAATGCAAAATCGTGATGTACCATAATTGCAAAATTGTAATGTAAGTGGTAAAAAAAAAACCAAACGATGGAAATTTTTTCTCACACAGGTGCGAAAGAAGTTGGCGAGTTAGAAAAGCATCTGGGGGTGCTGGAACTGGCCGCTATGCCGGGTAGCGCTTGCATTCGCGTGCAGCCGACGTGCGCTATTACGGGCGAAGGACTCCACGAAGGCCTAGACATACTGTACCAGTTGATCTTGAAGCGGCGCAAGCTCGCCAAGTTGAATCGGAAACGGGCCAGGTAGGCCAGGGCCTCGGAAGACTGCACATGCGTCTTCTGATATTGTCGATTGCGGACAGCCTCTCTGCTGATGCTCTCCACTACTTCTTCCTCCTCGTCTTCCCTCTTCGATTGCGACGAGGAGATGATGACGAGCGTAACCGCTTGAAAGTGACGAACGGTGACCCTCCCCTTCCCCCATCCGAAGGTGCGCAACCACCTTCTTTTTTTTCTCACGGCGATTTTTCGGCGAGACTAACGCCTTTGCGGCGTTGATTGTGGAGTCCGCGCCGATTTTTTTGCATGTGTGCGTATTACATGTAAGCATATGTTGATGTAAGATCGTGGATAATGAGAAAAAAAACAAACAAACAAAACGAGATAGAAACGGGAAATTTTAACTATTGTGTTCCTGTTAGATTGTTGTATACAAGACATCTTTCGAGATATTTTCGAAACGAGTTTGGACAAAATTGCGACGTGAACTGTGATTCTCTATGCGATCGGCTGAGTTGCGAGAAGCAAAAGGAAAAAAAAAACATTTTCATATCTTTATCTGAACGGCTGAACCGATTGACGAGTTTCAGTCTGGAATCAGTCCGTTCTTTTAATCGATAGCTAATTTAAATTATGTGTATATACACGTATCTCTTCGTAAAGAAAGTCGGAAAATCATACCTTTTAGAAAAAAGTTTTGAAACTTAGAACGAATGCGGTTTATCTTGTTTCACGTATCGTTCATTTTGTATGCAACAATGTAATAATCGTAAATGTAAACGTGTGACGATGCTAGTCGACTAAGGAAATTTTATTGTTGCGACGAAGGAAGAGAGAGAGAGAGAGAGAGAGACAGAGACGAGATGCGCGAAAGTGGCGTAAATGTAAGTAAATACATTGTAAATAAATTAGGAAAACGCTGTGCAACGTCACAGTTGATGGCACAAATTCAAGATGTACAGATACATTGACACGAGCAACGAAGTTGGTTAACGTCGAAAAAGATAAATTGTCTGGCAATATAAAATCGTTAGAAATTACCCAGCGATATTGGCAAGCACTACCGCTCTTATTATTGCTACAACAATTGCTCTATCATATTTTTTTATATATAAGGATACGGCAATACATATATATATATTTTACATAGACGAACACGCGTGAGTAATCAATTGCTGCCTATTTTACATTTTTTTTACAAAATACACTTGTTACAGATGCTAAAAGACTTTTATTGTTAAGAAGACACGATTATTGTTACACAATTCGATACAGTATAATTTTAACAATATTGTTTATTGCGTGATAAACAAATCCGCGGTGAGCGCGTGCGTTTTTTGCGATTAATCGAATTGAATTGCTCACTGGAATGCAGCTATATGTAATATGTTTATGTATATGTAATATGTTCATACTTCGAGCTTTTACGGCCTTGCGAAATTATTTATTCGCGAGTTTGATATTGACAAATTGTGTTGTGTTTATTTGTGTTAGTAATTATTTGATGTTGACGAATTCTTATCGGCCAACGGCTGGTGTTTTGACGGCAAATAATCGTCTGCGACACGTGAGATCGAGATGTGTTATCATTGCTTTACAAAAAAAGAAGGTTGCTCGTGTAAAGTGATACTCGAAAAAAAAAAAAAAATGAAGTGTATGTAGCGAATCTTCTTGTAAGCTTTATAATGAAAAAACAAAAAAAAAAAGAAAAAAAACTGAACGCGTGTGAAGCGGCGCTTTGTAGCCAAGAGATCACTGTCAAGCATGGTTGTTGTTTTTATATCGATACTATCGTTCCAAATTCTATTGTACGGCTATAACTCTCGTCCCTTGTTGTGTTTTATTATCTTTGAATATTTTATCTCGTGCTTCGATCGATCGTTAAATCGCCTATTTATGTATACATACATACTGATAGTGCGCGCGCGCGCCTAGTTAAATAATCGACGACGCGTAGAGCGTTTTAGACTGATATATTTACGATCTTTTCGAATATATACGCACGAGGAATTTTCAAATAAAATCCGCTGATTCCGTTACGTTTTCAATAACGACGCACGTTCATTTTCTCCTCTCGTCTCCTCTCCCTTCTCACATTTCCTGCTCGTGACTCGATACGCTCTTCGTCGTATCGTTCATTATCTCGGTCTCGGTGTCCTCGCGCTTGCTCCGGAACGTCAGATCGAAATCGTCCGGGAACTGGGAGCGATACGCGGTGAAGTCTAAGTGCTTGCAGTAATCGGTGAAGAACGTGAGATAGTCGGCCTCCTCGCTCGTCGGTTTCGGCGAAACTGCTTCCGGTTTCGCCAAGGTGACAATCGGCGCCGAACGTTGAGTCAACGGTCGCTTTTTCTTCACAGGCGGTTCCATGATGCGCTTCAGGTCGGCTAACAGTCGATGCATGAGATCAAACTAGCACACAAGATATCAAAAAAAGTATTATTTCTCCATGTGAAAAAAATAAAATACTTTGTAACATACAATCCTATTTATAATTTGTGATTTACGAAGTTTTGCTTATTACTGCGATTAAAAAAAAAAAAGATAAATTTCAAATCAGTGATTCCACCTTTTTCGCGGCTTCTTGCGCATTCTTTATGATCTTCGCTTCCTGCTTGAATCCCTCCCTCTCGCAAGCGCGGACGATATCACGCGGCAGATTGTCCAGCTGACGATTGAGATCCTCGTGCGTTCTTTCGATCCATTTCATCATGGTGAACGTATCGAGATTCGCGTCGTTCGGACCGACGCAACTTTCGTAAGTGTCCTCGACAAAGACGTGGAGATACAGCACTTCTTCGGAACTGATGAGATGTCGGATGACAGTCTGGATGAGGTAGTTGGCGTATTTCTCGAGGTTTTCCGCTCGCTCCTCCTCCTTAGCGATCGAGTTCTGTCGGACACTTGGATTCGTAAGACTCATTGTTAATTCTAATGAGATGTACGTTTATACACGTCTCTCTTGCGGAAACACGATAAAAAGAAAATCTCGGATCGACAACGTACTTCCAAATCCCTGATCGTAGAAGTGAGTTCATCGGTCTCTTGCTTCATTTGCGCCTCGGTCACGGTGATGGTCTTCGTTATGTTCTCCATCGGTGCGGCAAGCGACTCGAGGTGCACGAGGGCGTTCAAATTTTGCGTTTCCATCGCGCGGAACACGCGAATCAGGTCGAACGGGTCCTCGAAATAGAGCTCGACGGGCTCGCCAACGTCAACGGCGATGTCCCGCTCGAACAGTTCTGATGCGCGAATAGTAATGATGCAAAAAAAAAAAAAAAAGAAGAGATTTTTATATTAAAGAATATTAAATCTATGAAAGAATTTTTGCATCCCTAAGTCTTGTGTGTCATGATTGACAAAATGTCACCTATGAGCTCCTCCAGAGAGGCGCCTTCGGCTGGCGCTTTGTATCTGGTGAAGTCCGTGGCGACCGTGCTCTGGATGCTATTGCTCGATTCGGCGCGATAAAACCAATCGTGCTTGATCCGCCAGGCGGTGGGCGATATCTGATAGAGAAACATTTGGCACATTTTCACCGTTCTCCAATTTTCCTCCCAGACGTACACGGACAGTCTTCTTTCGCCGACTTGTTTCGAGACCTCGTTCTTACGCTCGCTGATCTCAGCCGTCACCTTCGCCTCCCGTTCCGCTTCGTACAGTACGTCCATGCTCTTTTTATGATCTCTCGACAGAAACTCGTCGAAACTGCTCATGTACCGCTGAGTCCGGTGCTTTTGCAAAACGACAAACTCGATCAATGCGACCATAAAAAAAACCTCACGCGTATATGTGCTTTTTAAACGCAAAGCATATGGTTTTTTTTTTTTTTTTATTGAATAAATATTTTAAAAAATACTCTAACATTTCCGCGTTACATTTTATTACCTGGATCTTTCGCAAATGATTTAATTCCTGCCTGAACTGCTGATCGATGCGTATGCATTCGTCCTTGTTTTGGCCGATGAGAAGTTTCGTTTTTAATACTTCCTGTACGTCTCCTATGTACTGTCTCAACGAAAACTTCTCGCTCACGGGTCTGCCGGACAATTCTGTGAAGTACGACGGATCCACGTCCGTCATGGCAATTATTTTGCTCGGATCTTTGTGCTTCTTCGCTTCCTCGGCTTCGATTTCAACAGATACCTGAACAATATCTCGAACAAGTCAGTGAGATAATGCGTGACATGTGTGCCCGTTGTGTATACATTGAACGTGTGTTTTTTTCTTGAAAAGTTTGTAAGCCTTAACACCCACCGTCTATACAAATATACTGTTCGTCAAGAATATAGCAAACTTTAGTCGATCATATCTTTAATCGACTACGTGTAAACAAACTTACGCGTAATCTCTGTAGGATATCGGCGGATTGCGATCTCTGCCAATCCTTGTAAGATTTTCCACCGCGCTCGCTTATCTCTCGTTTCTTCTTCGTCTTCCACCATTGGAGATAAGCCACGGTTTGCGAGCAGGAAGGAAAACGAAAAGGCGACTGTTCGCTCATGACGTCTCTTGTTTCGCTCAAGTGTTCGTGACCGCTGGTCCAATACGTGGTTCGTTTCCTAGGAAGTGTCATCAAAGAATTTTCTCTTAGTGATAAATTACACTTTTTTTTCTCTCTCTTAGTTTTAGTTGCGCGCCACGCGCTTTCTCCGCTCGAATATAAAAACAAGGCTAGAATACTATCTTGTTTCAAACGGATTGGAAGAACGAGGCGAACGCAAGTGAAAAGAAGAAGTGTTTTCTCACGCGGGTAACCTCGGAAAATTTCTACGGTGAGAAGCGTTGTTATTCGAGCTTGATCCGCTCCGACGTCCCATGTGTGACTTCTTGCGCGCTGATAAAGGATGACGGTTTTGGTCTTCGTGTATTTCACGACTCATCCTTTCCGTTTTAGGTTTTTAAATAATCAAGATCGAAATGAACAACCTGTGCCGACTGCGGAGTAACCAAGCGAGGCTCACCGAAAGATTTAATTTGTTTGACATGCGCCCTGTGTCTTAATGCAGAGTCAATAAATCTTTTTTATTATCCTTATAGTTGAAGAAGAAAAGAAAAGAGGATTGAAACGGGATCACACTTTTAATTTATTTGATTAACTTACTTTTTTTTTTATATAAACTACAATGTGATTAAAAATAATTTATATTTATATAATATATGTACACATGTATATTTATTTTTACACGTAATTACAAAATGTCGAGCGCTTGAACACTTTTTTTGAAATTAATCAAATAAAAATGCGTACGAAAATGATTTATAAGCAATGAAAGGAGAGATTATATACTACGAATAACTACATATCAGAATCGAAATCTATATAAATATTCAAGTAAAAACTTTGAACTTAATAAATACAAACTATTGCACACTACCTGAAAAATTTTTCTATCGGCAGATATTACAATTTTTGAAGTAAAAAGAAACAGACCATTCTGTTGATAATTTCACGTCTGATTTCCACTTGTCTGACACGTCGAAAGAAACGTAATTGTTTATGTACACACTCTTTCTCTCTCGTTTCTATCCGTAACTGATAATATATCCCATAGACAGCATTAGTATCTCCTTGATGGCCGGATGTAACTGACGCTCGATGTATCTGGTCAACGCGTGACTCGCGCCCTGCAAAAACACGTCCTCCATTTCCCTCGTGATGTACTCCTTCGACTGCCAGCTTCTGAACGGATCGTCCAAGTCCACGGGAAACAGATTGTCGAGATCGTCGTCCATCAGTTCCCTCACCTCTCGCGTCACGTTTCCCGATCGATCCTCCTTCCAGAGATCGGTGGCGTTTAGAATTCTGGTGAAGTTCACGGATTTCTCCGTCGGTTTGCGTCCGTTCGCCAGAGCGTTCGCGAAATCCTGCGGCGTGATGACCATCGTGGTGCGCGCGACTTGGGTCGTCGTCGAACGTTTTCGACGCGACGGTATCTTGGTGATCCAAGAGTTCTTTCTCCATATGCCGAAGTTGGTCCCGGGAGAGTGTGAGTAACGCGGATGTCGGCTCTCGTTCGGTATGACGACGTCCACCTCTTCCGCGATATTCGCGAGCTGTCTCGGTTCCACGGCGTCGTACTTGTCATTCACTGGCATCGGTAGCGTCGATATCATCTGAAACAAAGCAGATAAACAAAAGACAAAAAAGAGTAACAAAAAACACATTTGTAAACGTCAGAATTCAACAATATTCGGTCGGAAATGAGTTCGCGCGATTCAGCTCACCTTGTCACTGACCGGGTGATACGGCGGCCATTTGTCCTGGCGTTTGAGCTGTTTGTCAAGACGAGTGGGACGACAGCCGTACGCGTAGATCGACGCGAATCTGGGCTCCTGAAAGCTGGACTCCGTGCGTATACGCATCTGGCCGCGTTCGCGAACGATCGGGCTGGTGAGGAAGTTTATTCCCGCGCGCCGCAGCCGCAGAGTCATTCTGCAGGACTCGGCGGGAATCGGAGCGTGATGATCTCGGGGCGCCAGGGAGACTATTCCGGACACCGACAGATCGTTGAACACGACGCGCGTTCTGAGAGAGCTGCGATTCGGATCGTACACGCACTGTTCCACCCGTGCCCAGTGACCCCCGAGCTCTTTCGTGTTCTCCGGAAGCTGCGAAATAGGCCCAAGTTGCGTGCGTCATCCGCTCGTTACTCTCTCGACTGTTTACTTCTTACGGAACGAATTTTCTCGAACATTTTTACCGCGCGAACAATCGACACAAACGATACGAAAGGAACAGCACTTTGAAGATCGTGCGAAATGAAAATTCCACAATCTTTTTAATTATAAATAAAATAAAGAGAAATAAAAACATTTTCTCCAAAAGAGAGAACAGCGGAATCAACGGAAATGTTACCTTCACAGCCATACGAGTGACGGACATTTCGAGAGGAGCGGAACGAAGTTCCTGTTGGTACATCGTTCTAGCTTCCTCCTCGTCCAGCTTGTTACGTCGGGTGGAATCCCTGTGAAGTGCGTCCAAAGCGCGCTCCAATCGTCCACTGCACGCATTCCAATTGCTGATCTCGGCATACGCGTAACCGATCGAGAAGAGGACGAACAACCAAATCGGCAACTGTTTGAACGGCATCACCTGCGACGAATGTTGTGATTCCGTCAATTTTAATAAGTGCGGTATAAAATTGACCGAATTACAAAATTTCCAGTGTGCGAGAAATGATGAAGATTCTTTACTTTACGCGATTATTGTAAATGAAAGTATTGTCGTGTCGACAAAAAGTAAAACCTCTCTCATTTCGAGCGATACAACAATGCTCGCGACATGTGTGCACACAACCACGTAGCCGTTGTGCACGTGCACACGCACACCACTCGCGTCCAGGTTCCGCCATTAAAATAACTCCCAAGGCATATCCTGTAGAAACTCGGTGAACTCGAGTCGCCGAAACAGAGCATGAAAGCGTCTCCATTCTGATTATCGTCAACAATTGGATTGTGTGAAACTAGGAAGCGGTCTCTTTTTTGGTAGCTCTAATTAGCGCTAACTTGCGGCATCGCGAAACGACGTGAATCTATAGTCTAACTAATGTCATTACTGACATACAATTAACGTTTGGAGAAATTTTTCTTTTTACTCAGGTTCGCGCGGGTGTAATAGAAACATATTTTTGTTCACGGAGAATCTATTTTCTTATTTAAAAAAAAAAAAAAATCCACCGTACGCTCCAACGTGCGAAATATCGAAAATATCAGACGTTTCCAATCGCGGAGATATTTAACATCTATTTCTCAACTTTTTTTATAGCACGCAATTGTGCACACGCACGCGCGCAATTGAGAAATTTATTCCGGTGTACTATTTACAACAACTTGTAAACGCGCAAGAAACTGCGCGAAATTTTTTATGCGTGGCGAAATGTGCATTGTTCGTCCTTGCGCATATGCTAATGCAGTATCCATTCATTTCTCTCTCGCCCCGGTAATTTTTGACCGCATTCGGCAGAGATGTGCGGCGATATTTGCGCGGCGATAGTTGAGCAATTTTCCTCCCTGGCTTCTTTCTTACTCTCGACTCTGTAAGGAATCTTGCTCATACAGGTGGCGAATTGTTATATGAAGTTATGTTATGTTTCGTTGAGCGAGTATACAACGATTTGCATATCCCTAAGTGCGACTTTCATTCTCATAAAATGAAACCTACTACATAATCTTGTAAGACTTGAACAAGTTTCTTCCCGACTATATTATTTAGCTCAGCTGTGCGTTATCGCACTCTTCATACTCAAGTAATGCATTTACAAATTTTCCGTACATGCGTATATTCATTTTTTAGTTTTAGCATCTGCAAAAAGAGTCAACAAATCGTCAATTATCTACAGATTCTCTCTTGTCGAAATATTGTACTTTGCTCTGCGAGCGAGTCATGCAAAATCCTATTTCAACAATTTGCACGTCCGCAATGTTTACAAGAGACCGAGATCTGTCCTTCCTTGTAAACAGGAAAAGTGTAGAAAACGCTACGCCGCGCGCAGAAGTCCTTCCTACTTTTTACTCGGACATGCAAATTCTCGTTGCGCGCCTTAACGAGAGCTCCGCGATGCTTATCACTCGTAATTCTTAAAACAAATCACACACACTTACTTCTCAGAAATATTTGAATCACTCCCGATGATGACGATGTGGTGAACGCGCGCAGAATCGCTCGCACCTCTTCGCGCCGAGACGTCGAAGAACAATGAAAGTGCCCGCCGCTTCTCGCTTACATACACACGCCGCTCGGACACGCATCGCGGCGATTTGTGTGTGCAGAAGAGTCGACTCCATTCCTTCTCGTCTCTAGTGGCACAGGTGCTCGCGTTGCACGCAGGTAGTAGTAGTATATACACTGTGCAACTAACGAGGTACTAAAAAAAAAAAAAAAAACAGAAGAGAGAGACAATTCACTCCAATGTGGAACACCGACCGCTCAGTCTAATTAATTCTGATCGGCGTGTGGATTATAGACAAGTATTTGTAGAATCATATCTGCATGTTAAACAACTTCTCTCGTAACTGCAACAAAATAAAAAATTTGAAATTACAATGACAAATAAAAAACAACTTGTTGACAAGAACAACTTGAAGACAAGATTTACGTACGTGTTTAAATAGTCGACTGGTGTATATAAAACCTGGATCATGGAGTTTACAAATAAATAACAATAATTTAAGAAAGTAAGTATACAACAAATAGTGCGCCGAATATTAAATAGATAACGATAAAAATTTGATTTTGCTCCCTTTTACGCGCCCCAGTCGCGACGCACGAGCGTCTACGTAGATGGGACGTGCGTGGAATTATCCTCACCGGAAGCGACGAGTGTCTCGTTCTATCGGTGAGAGCGCGTATTCCCAAATAGAGCACAGTTTGGCCAATTCGGGAGGAATCTCCTCGAGAACTCTATCTCGACTGTCCACACAGCGCGCGCGAAACGGAGGGAATTTTTCGCCGTTTGCGACCCTGCACGAATCGACGAGCTTGGCGTCACGTCCGCGCGAGGTCGTCGCGATCGCGGCGACGTTATCCGATCCACTTTGCCAATCCCGGGGTTCTCTAATCATCATCCCGGTGGTGGACGTATGTGGTTCCGTTCGAGCGAAGGGAGCTGGACGTCTTTGTGCCGCGTGATGCATGGCAGCAGTGCGTATACTTGTGCCGCTGACAATGAGCGGCGGTGTCTGTGATAAGTGATCCGCGCATAAAACCCATCCCTCACGACCCGTGAAAACGCGAAAAACAGTGGCAGTGGAGAAAGATCGCTTTGCGCGTCGGCCGCCGATTAGAGCACGTCTCTTGATGACTCGCGCTTTACGAGTGCCGCAGGCAAGCCGGAGCACGCAATTATGTTCGACGTACCGCAGAAGTTCTACGAGCTGTGTCGCCTTTGTTTATCCCAGGATGGTGGCAAGTTATCCATATTCGAGGAGGAGGGCACCGAGCGTAACTTCGCCGCGAAGATACACGCGTGCCTGTCAATCACGGTGAGTGACGCGATTTGCAAGTTATTCACGTTTTATCGGACGCGACCATCTGTGCAACTTCTCTCGCTCCGACTCTCATTGCATATCTCTCTGTCTGCATCATTCACGTATTCGTTCTCTCGCTTCTTCTCTTTTCCTCTCTCTCTCTCTCTTTTCCTCTCCCTCTGGTTTCTTTCTCTCTCTCCCGTTCAGAGGCGCTCTCGCGCGTTCTATCGCGAGCACTCTCGGATTCTCTCTGTCTCTCTCTCTTTCTCTTTCTCTTTCTTTCTCTCTTAAGTTTCTTTCTCGCTCGTTCTCTTTCGCGATCGCACTCGCGCTCACGTCGTGAATCGCGTCAGCGCGAACGTGTATATGTGCGCGTGCCACGGGAGAAAGTTTGGCAAGAGATGTGTCCGCGAGATAAACCGACGAGCAGCAGCAGCAGCAACATTTAAAATGGCAGTGATAAGCACCGCGCGCAACGAGAGGTGGAAGAAACTTTACGGTCACGCGAGTCATACGAGGGAGAGAGAGAGAGGGAGGGGGGCCTGCTGGCTCCTTATTTGGGTAGCCTGTTATCATGTTTCACACGCGAAATCTGTTGTCACGTTGCGCGCGTTGTCCCGTTTCCGGCGCCTTTAACGTCTTTTTTTTCATTTTATCCGGACGCGCCGCGCGATTCGATAAAGAGCGCGGAGCGCTCTCACCTGTACCCTCACATTTGCATTGTCTCGCTTGTACATGCCCGCCAAGTTTATGCAAAACTTTTATCCTCTCTCGTGTTATACGAGATGATTTTTTTTTTCAATCTGAAAATTTTTTACAAAAGCACAGGTTGAAAATCCGCTGCGCACGAAAGTCATTGTTCTTCATTGAGCTGTTTTTCTCTGGGTTGTTGTTTATATCTGCGATAGTCAGTCTTGTTCCTCATCATTTGCAGTAGGACATTTTGCAATTGTCACTCAAGGGTTTGCGTCAGAAACCGAATAGAATTTCAGTGTATTTGATTATTTTTAGTTTTAATTTAATTTCTGCAATTTTATCTTTTTGTTTTCAATTAAATTTAATTGTGATAAAGAGAAAAAAATCTTAATATAGAAATTAATCTGAGAGAAATTAATCTTGTAGTTTGAACACACTGTTATAAGAAAATACAATAAGATACAGACATTATTTCGCAAGAATCATTTCAATACGTGATGATGTATGTATATGTTCTTTGATAGGTAAAACATGGTGATTCCTTGCCACCAATTATCTGTCATCGGTGTGTACACAAGTTGGACGAGCTGCACAATTTTCGTAAAGCGTCGCAAAACGCTGACACTGTACTTAAAGAGTACCTGAATCGTGCCAAGCAACTTGCGTCTTCTGATGAGGTATTAAACAGTAATAAATTATTTATGCATTTGCACCGCGCATATTTTATTTTAATTTGAAGTAAACGCAAATTTTTAAGCTGAGCTTTACTGTAAAGAAGAAACACACGTGCTTTGCTGTCTCTTTTGAATTAAATTAAATTTGTGTATTAAGTAAAACAAAAAGGACGACAACGTTCAGAGATAAATGTTAACTTGTTCTTCTTCCAGAGAGAGTCTTTCTCCACTGCCAAAACGGGGGACGAGAATGTCATGCAATTCCTCAAATTGAACAAAATGCTGTTCAATGAGGAACTCAACTCCGAGCCCGCCAGCATTAATCAAAATATAATACCTCAGACTCAAACGCTTCACCTAGAGATGCAAAACAGCGACATAACGGAGCATGATAATATTAAGTGCGAGCCGGAGGACGATACGTGTTCCAACAGTACGGATCCTGAGCGATTGGAGATTGAGGATCGCGATGAGCAGGAGATCGAGGGCGAGGAAAACGGTTACGACATGACCGTCAGTAAGAAAATTAAATTAGAGAACAGTTACGACGGCTCCAAATCCAACACGGGAAATTGCAGTCCGGTCAACAGAATGGACACTCCGGAAAGTAATTGTTCGGATACTAACATCGATCAGGAAACGACAAAGCTGTGGCAGGCTCTAGCCAAGTAAGTAAGCTAAATTTAATTAGATTGTAGCGGTAAAAGCTTAAAAAAAGACGTGAGTTATTTGTTTTGTGTTTATTTGCATAAACACAACAATTTATAAATCTGTTATAAACATGTGAAGTTGTTACTGTTGAATTCATTGATTGTATTATTGTTTAAATCACATTTATTTATTCGTTAGATATTTCTTATCGGCGTATGTTCGCTAGTTAAGCTCTACAAATATATTGTCAAGTGCTCAGAGAACACTTGACAATAAAATAAATAAAAGATATTGATTGATAGATAAATGAATGGACAGATTAGATAAGACATGTCATATTTTAATTGTAAGGAATGAAGAAAGAATTACATCATATATTACACATATATATATTTTACATATAAATATATTTTACAAATATATTTTAAATTTTGCACGCACGTTATAATTGCATTGTTACGATAAAATTACACTCACAAAGAATAAAAGAAGTAATTTTTAATTTGCATTTGTTTATTAAATAAGTAGCAATACTAGCCTGGAAATCACAAGAACAAACGGTGATAAAATGAACAATGGATTTACCGGTGAAGCGACCAATCTGTTACGCTCTCTCATCAACAATAGGCAAATCGGCATCACTACAGTCGATTCAGATAGGATATCTCCCCAAATCAGATTCTACAGAGACACTCAAGGGACGACCAATGAGCACACCTTGAGCGATTTTTCGATGCATGGTAATCGCACGAACATGCTAACGTTGGAGAATAAGGTGAGTGAAAAAAAAAAAAAAAAAAACTGGCTTTTGATAGCTTGGTGAAAAACTTCGTAAAATCGTAAAATCTATCTGCAAATGCGTGTTATTTCGTGAAAGGTTTCTGTGATTCTTTTGCGCGCACCAGAAATGTTGTTTTGTGTCCTGGGAGCGGACAAAAACATTTCTTCGATGCCAAATGCGGATGTCTATACATTCAGTAAAATAGAAAGAAAAGATCCCTTGGGTGCGATGGTGGGGAAAGCTCAGGCTATCGGCTTGGGCCATCGGTCGATCAGTAAATCCCTTTAGGTCTATTCAAAGTGTATTCACTTCAGGTAGAGAATCCTGCAGTTTCCGAGCTAGGCAAATTTATGAATACGGAAAAGTTTTTTTCCCGCAAAAATGTTACACGTGTTCCAGAAAGATATCAATATTGCATAATAATATTGCTTTTAGACATCGCTCTTTCAGTTTAGTTTTAACAACGAATAATAAATAAATAAAACAATAAATTATTGACGAATAACAAATATTTAATATGATGTCAATTAACAACAATGGAAATAAGAGGCCTTCGCGTCACAGAGTTTTTATTTCGCGTTAAGTATTTCAAACTTATTTTGGCATATTACAATCGTTGTACTTGATTGCGCAGAATGTTTCGATGGACAGCAATCCATCTAGCCCCGCGAGTATTGGTCGCAAGGAAATGGCGTCAACGACGAAGGGCCGCAGAAAGCAGAGTTATCCCAGTAAGGCTCCAACGAGTCCGGATGTTGTCACGAATTATCATCATGAGAATACCGACGACGAGCAAGCGCATGACTTTACGACATGGTCAAACAAGATAAAAATCAAGGTAATATTTTCAATATTATATTATGTAGTTGCAATTGTAGTTTGTTGTATAAAATGTTGTGTTAAAACAAAAAAAAAACAACAAATATTATGTTAAGTTCTAAGTTGCATGCGCAATATTACTGATTGATTCTGTTCAGATGGACGATCAGAAGCAACAGCTCGATCAACAGAGCAGCAACAAGAGGATCGACATGACATGTTCGAATTGCGGCACGATGACAACAACAATTTGGAGACGAAACGTCAAAGGCGAGATGGTGTGCAATGCCTGCGGTCTGTATTATAAACTTCACGGCATTAACCGTCCTGTCACCATGAGAAGGGACACTATACATACGCGCAGACGTAGACCCAAAGGCGAGAAGCCAACGAGGCACAGAAGTAAGAAGGGTTCAATCAATAATTTCTAATTTTTATTCTACCTTTTGTTCAGATTATTTCAATTAATAATTTTAGAAATATAAGAAATAAAGTTTTTATTTTTTCCTACAATGTGAAAGTGATTTGCGTTCCTGAATATCAGATAACGGATTTTCAGAAAAAGGAGACGCGGTCTTATCGTCTCAATCAGCGCCAGGAGAATTGGATGCCGATAGCGCGGACATGCTGGCGGCTCTTCGACGACAAATTCAGCCTCATCTAATGATGGCAGCGTTGGCACCCACGCACATAACTAATGCGCATACTCATCCGCCTCCACCTGCCGCTTACTCAATACCATCCTTGCCTAGTTATTTGCTCCAGGTAAAGTTACTTTTCGACACATGCGAGTATCCGAATAAAAAATTCTTTTGTGTGTTTGTATCTAACTACAAAAGTCCGGTTTTGAAATTTATCTCAAATGTTTTACATTCTTCGCCTTTTATTTCCGTGATTTCTTTTCTAAGTCACACTGTCAAACGCGACGTTTTCTGTTAAAATTGCAGCAACATGTAAAAACCGAGGATCGTGCGCAGCGACAGATGTCCGTGGACGCCGACGAAGAGGACGCAGACGATGGCGACGAGGAGAACATTTCCGACGTTCCCCTGAATTTGGTAGCGACTTCTCTTTCGGAGGAAACGCACTGAAAAAAATCCGGCCGTACTTCGCGCCTAGGTATGCTTAATGAAGGCTTTTCTAGACGGTCCGTTCGGTGACGTTCACTCTGGATAGATCAACCGGAAGAACACGTGTGTTCTTTTGCAAGCGAATTCTCTCAGCACTTTTCCCGAGAAACGTCATTCATAAACCGAGGGACGCGACGTTTCGTTTTAGAAGAGAGCTGTCAAAAGCTCGCGCCGCGGCGCACGATGGAACGAGATGATATTAATTTCGCAGTATTAATTATTCAAGAATGTACATATATATACACACACACACTTACACGTGCATACACGCAAAAGAGAGAAAAAGAGAGAGAGAGAGAGAGAGAGAGAGAAAGAGAGATACACGTGTACATACACATTACCACACGAAGGACACTGATAAGCACACGTGAAAGAAAAAATAACACACGAGAAAATATTTTTATACAAAATTTTGTATGCTCGCCCGTTTGTACATAGACGTGCCGCGGATCCAGCCGTAATCTACCATTCGGAGTGGCCCGTCGTCGTTGTTCTCTCGATTTCAAAAAAAAAAAACGATCTCGATGACAACGGCAACGGCTCCTCCAATGGCGTACCTGCAACGTCGTTTTGGCTTTCGACATTCAACCATATTACGCTCCAAATTTTAAAGTCCTTTAAAACTTTTATACGTTGCGTAGTAAAAATGTTGGATTTTAACAACGCACTGTTTAGTGTTAAATATCCAACAAGCAATTTTTTTCGAACATTATTCCAATGTAATCATGAGTAAACTTGACAATTATCTCATGATTGATCACAGTTGACTCAATTGTGACTGATTCATACATTTCTACTGATGAATTGATTTAAAAAGTGCTTCAAGTGAAGAATTTAAGTGTTTTTTTTTTTTGTTTTTCAAAGTCTTGAGTCAAACTTTCAACTAAACGAAGTTTTTAAGTAATTTAAAATTAAAAACCATTTGAATGTCATTAAAACAATAAAGTACTAATTGAATTATCTTACAATTTGCTTAAGGTTTCTCGATAGTCGCTGTCTACGGCTATTATTGGATTATGACGTTAGATGCGAGAAAATATACTGAGAGAAATATACGTCTGAAATTACTGCAATTCGGGTTAAAACAAAAGAGCGTTGCCGTACGAACTAAGTTTTAATCAATAGCGCACATATACGTAAGATATATCGCATGCTCTCTTCTTTTGATTCTCAACAATGAAACTGGCAAATGAAATCCGCAAAATCGATTTAAAATCAAATGAAGCATGTTACAAGTTTAGTCGTATATTATTTTCTCGCTTCACAAGATAACTGCAGCGACCATATCGAGGAACCATATTGTAGGAATGTTTGTGTTACGCAAAAAAACAAGTGTGATACACGATCGAATACTGTGCGTGAAAAAAAAAACAAATCCTACATTTTGTACGCAACATTTTAACAAGTTCGTCCAGTGGCGACAAATTTGAGCGATTGACAATAAGGGATGTGGAAAGATTGGCGCGCAATAGGTGACACTTTGGGGCCTGAATAAAAAAAAAAAAAAAAAAAAAAAAAAAAAAAAAACTATTACACCAGAAGAGCGTGCCTCCTCCACGTTACTCGGAGGAGGCACTCCCGGAGCCTTACATTAGAGACCTTGTAGATATTATTAAACTACGCGCTTGAACTTGTGTGTGTGTGTGTGTGCGAGAATTAATATTTCTAAATTTTTATCTCTCTACTCCCCTCCCCCCGTTAGAAAACGTGTACTTAATCTCAGATCGTACTCGCACACAATTATCCTAGGCTAAAGAATAATCTCCGAAAGCAATAAGGAAACACGGCGAGACGTAAATAATCGTCTTCGTCGTCGTTGTCACCGTCGTTATCACGGATACTCAGTTACGCTCTCTCTTCTTCCCCCCTTATCTATCTCGACGATGAACGAGATACATGTGAGAACTTAAGAAAGTAAATACTTAGGTAACCGTTTACTCATACACGCGTCGGATACGTTAAAAGTAACGAATTTTACGACTCCACCACTGCTGCGTAGTTAGTTTTAAGATCAGGACGATGAATTGTTTATTTTTTAATAGGATTCTTGTGTAACTACCTCCTTTTAGAGTGCTTTCGAGATCTTTTCTTTTATATATGCATATTAATATTTTTTGATTCGCGAATTTCGATACATCTTGAAAATATTAATTTATACGGACGACTAATATACATATATATATATTTATAAATCATGTATTTTTACAATAAGCGGAAATTTATTATTCGTTTCAAAGAAGTAAAATAGAGAGATTTTTTCGAGATTTCTTTTAACAAAAAATTTTACTTAGTTTTATGTTTGTCAAGGTACGTGTGCGAGGCATGTGAAAACACATTTTCACAACATATACAGAGGCTATGTTTTAAGTAAATTGAGAATCACTTGGTGTGAGCAATATCTCAACCGTGTTACTTTCTTTGCCGGGGCACTGTGTGTAGGATTTTAACTTTTCCCTTTTCAATCCTCGGGTTCGTCTCCGTGTAAAGTAAGCGAAGGGAGCAGAGCCGCGACCGGGGTCTCCGCCATTTTTGCCAGATTTGTACAGATAAATACGTCAAAGGAACGGGTGTTAGCGCATAATACTATGGCCAGTGCATCTACTCATGGTACCGTATAATATTTAAATAACGTGTCGTATACCTAAACAACATTGCCAAAAATAGATTTAGTCTCTACGTACGTAGGATAGTTAAGCACGTACACAAAAAAAATTTAGCATTCCTTTATATTTCTACCTTTATCTTCTCTCTTCCTTCTCTTTTCTTTATTCATCTCGCAATTCCCACATCTCCACTTGTAATTATGTTTTTTTTTTTTTTTTTTTTTTTTTTTTTTTTTTTCTTTCCCTTTGTTTCTCTTTGTCTTTTTTTCTTTTTCTAAAGTTGTTTTTCCGAAGAAATCATTTTTATTTTTATTCCCTCCTACTAATCTTCTTCCTTTTATTTGTGGCGGAGACCTACGGAACGTTCTCATGAGATTTCGAAAACAGCTCGCAGCAGTCAGCGGAGTATTTTAGCATTAGTTGTTATCGAAGGAGCCTTATAATTGAATATTCCTCCCGATAGCAACGCCGTTCTCTCCGATCATGAATATTTTTGTCGATGATGTCGTGTTGTTATTTTTTTTGCAGTGTAAAAATATATATATATATATTCTGATTTTGATTCATAAGATTCAAAGCAAAGCTTTACAAGCGTGACAAATGAGCTTAATGTCAGTAGGTAGATATTGAAGAGTATTAAATGTTGAAAAATATTGCTAACAATATAAAAAAAAAAAAAAAAGACGGCGTTAATGTCGGGATCTTTGTACATATATATATGTTGAGAAAAAGAGTAGAGCTTGAAAAATGATCATTGAATGTTTTCAATCGTTTTTAACATTGAGTTTTTCTGTACAATGTAGTGGCGAACAATTTCATGACATAAATAGCTTTTTACGTGTTATATTGTTGACACACACACGTTGTAAAGTAACAAAACAGTATTTTGTTATAAAGATTTGATAACTTATTAAAATGAGACTTTCTATAATACATGACAGGCGACTGAACTTACAAAGAAAGTCTAAGCAAACAGTATGTTGAAGTATTTGTAGAATAGTTTTGTAATTTATATACATATATATATATATATATATACATGTATTGTCTTATATTTATTATATTTAGTATTTTCACATGCAAAAGAGAATTATCACGAGAGGTTTTCAAAACTCGCAAAATTAAAATGTGACATATTTATTACATTCTCCGCGTTAACTTTTTTATATAGAAATCTTGTCACATTTTACAATAGAGCTTTTTCGTAAACTCTTTCAGGCCTAGTGAATCGATATTTTATTTAATTTGGAGAAATCTCAAGTTTTATTTATATTCTATCGTTTGTTTGACGCGCGACTTGCAATTGTACAGAAAACACTCGCTGCTAAAGGATGACATGATTATATCATTTTTAAGCTCCGCTGCTAACGTACACGCATGTATAAAATATATACATATATAAATGCATATAGTATTATACATATACATTATATATTGTATATATGTATACATGTATACGCGCGCGAGAGAAACAAAAAAAAATATTCTATATTATT
Source organism: Pseudomyrmex flavicornis (assembly GCA_014825475.1). Taxonomy (NCBI): domain Eukaryota; kingdom Metazoa; phylum Arthropoda; class Insecta; order Hymenoptera; family Formicidae; genus Pseudomyrmex; species Pseudomyrmex flavicornis. The sequence goes on from QVNW01000021.1 coordinate 94,399, forward strand.
ATATATTAAATATAATAAACCCTTACGAGTGTGACCACAGCAGAGAGCATCATTGACATCGTTTTTCGTCGCAACGACGTTCACGAAATAATGACAAATATGTATATATTTATACAAATGCGACGCGTACAAATCAGTTAGTTAATCGCGAGCAATACGGAGCAATTCTGTCTTGTGTGTGCATCAAAACGACCACCCTCTTTTCAAACAAAAATTTCGATAAATACGTATTCAAACAACATCCTTTCTCCCTCGAACGGAACGCGGCTCGTCGAACGTCGCACAGTGGGTCGAAAGAAAGACACAAGATCGAACACGTGATTTTCATACGTGTCGTCACGTCTCAATCAAATTGCCCTTCGTTTTTTCTACCTTTTCTACGAGACATAAAACCACTCGCGCAAGAGCGTGCAAAATATTGACGCTAGGTCAGTAGAAAATTACAGCATATTTTTCATCGAAAGTGACGTAGCGATCGATAAAAAAAATCACATCAGCGAGCAAATCATTGTGTGTACCATTACATAGATAGACAAAAGAGAAATGTATTTGTAACCGTATTTATATAAGCCATCGTGCTCGGCTTTTCACGTTTCTTTCCCTTTTTTTTAATCGAATCAAGAGATCACTGTGCACCGCGAAGCAAATACCAGTGTGTCCGTCCAACGTTTCGCGAGAGCGAGAGAGAAAGAGAGAGAGCGGTTGTACGCGATTTTAGTATTACGTCATAGTATTATTTCATCAGTATCCCGAAAGGGCGATCGCGCATAGCTCGATTTTTCTTCAGATCCGAGTTTGCTCTTCATTTATGTAAAGAGACATTCGCGACGTCAATCAGCGAACTCTCAATCCGAACACTGAAAAACAAAACACTCGTCAGCTGATCAACTCACTCGTCACTCACGCTGCATGGATATTATTTTGTATAATATTAAAAAAAAAAAAAAAAAAAAAAAAAAAACAGACATTCGTCGCGCAAGAAGAGAGACCGATTTACTTCGTTAGATATTTTTGTCTCGATATAGGATTGGCACGTTGTAGATTTTTAATCATTGATCTTATACACGTATACACGTTTTTACACACACATCTAGATATTATTATTATTATTAACTAATTAATTAATTAATTAATAAAATAATTATCTATATCATCACTAAAGTATAGATTTAGCTTTGAGCTCTCTATTAAATTAGAGAATATTTTTTATAATCATATTACGATCTGAGTACTGCTATTGCAATATTAACAACAATAATAATAATAATAATAACAATCATTGTCATTGTCATTATTGTCATCGTCATCGTCATCATCATTTTTATTATTATTATTATTATTGTTATTATGATTATTATTAGCACTATCGTCTGCAACGTTGTTCGATTGTAATCGATCAACCGACGCAACACTCTCTCTTGTCTTCTGTTTTTCGTCATATCTTTTTTTTTTTTTAAGATCTTTATTCTCTCGAGTATATATATATATATATATATATAGTAGTTTATTTCGCGAGTAAGAGCCATGAGTTTGTTTCGATAATGATAAGGTCGAGGCTTTTTATATACGTGTTTTTTTTTTTTTTTTTTTTTTTTTTTTTTTTTTTTATGTATCAGTATTCTACGGGTTTGATTTTAGTCGATAAGTGATTGTTTAACCGATACTTAAAACCCCGACACGAAGAACGTGAAGATGATACAATTACTTAATTATTAAATTATTATTATTTACTTCACTTCCCTCGCTCTCCTCTCCCCTTCTTGCCCGCTCCTTCTTGCTCCCCTTCTTCTCGTTTTTTGTACGTCTATTTTTACAGTTTTTTTCCTTTTCCTGTGCGCCTTCCCCTTGAAATATTATTTAAACGCTAATTTATTGTACTTCACATATACGCATGCATACATACGTACATTACATACACACACATATATGCATGATTACATGCATATATAACATACACACGGAGAAAAAAAACACACACACACGCGTACACAGCATCTTTTACGTGCGAATTTCGGCGATCGACTGGCTTAATAATTTATTACACATTATCTCATATTATAAATACCATGTGACTACTTAAATAACACACGCAATGCAGGCTTTTCCGCCTAAAACCCTTCCTTTCCCACGGGCGTCTGGGGAATCGTGTACATAACAGTACCACGTTTTTCCAAAAAAAAAAAAAAAAAAAAAAAAAAATTAATGGGAACGTAAGGGTTCGAGAAATTAGTTCGTAATACGACTTAGGCATTCGTATGTCTTTAATGCTCGTTTTTTTATCCGCATCTATTTGCCTGTATTTCGCCTTGATTCGCGAACAGCGTTGTCGGCGCTTTGGGTGCCTTTGCCCGCCTTCGGAGGATTCACGCAACGTCGAATAATCTGTTTCCTCGACGAAAGCGTAAACTTCATTATTGTACGATACGAAATTTTTATAAGATACATAATAATGTATGCGCAGAAAGAGGAAGAGCTTGATTAAGACGTCGAAGTTGAACTGAGCTGGACAGCTGAGATGGTTCTAATTTTTTTGTCAATTATCTCGCGATGAGAGAGCATTGAACAGCCTGATGTGTAATTTTAAAATTGAGAGAAGAGTGTTTTTCTTTCGACGCGACAAACAAATTAGCGTATTTCGAATGTAAATTGTACGAAGAGAGAGATTGAACTATATCTCGCTTCTGTGTGTGTGTGTGTGTGACATCATAATTCAATGTGGCTAGATCGGCTGTCTAGGAGCCTTGAGAAGTCGCAGAGAGTAACTTTCTGCGGATGACGCATAATTGCATGTTGTTGGTTGACCATCACCAGTCCGGCTCGGTTTAGCTTTGACGCCATCGTGTACTGCGTGACTCTATTTATATGCCCACAAAGAGCTCTTCCTTCCAATTAAAAGAATGAAGTATTAATCCGAACTATTGATCCGACTGAATATTATTTTTCTATTGCGAATGTAATAAAATACGATACGACATGTGGCGATGAAATTTTGCGAGAGAAACCGCGCAGATGTATATTTTGCACCAGAGTTGCGACGGCGACTCGCAAGAAGCTTTGACGATCGATCAAAAAAGAAAAAAATAATAATCTTCTACTCTCTATTGTAAAGTACTGTCTGTTGTAAAATCTCTGCAATTTATATATTGCGGTATTCTCGTGTACTGCGTTATTCTTTAACAGAAACAAACTTGATGATGTAACTATAAAATACGCGGCTAAGCTCAGATAATGAGTGCCAAAAAGAAAAAAAAAAAGAAATAAGTGGAATAGATTTATCTCTACGTGCTGTACTGTGCTCAAAAAATTAGAAAGGACATAATTCATCATGTATGTTTCTGTGGAGGATATTCCTTCCCGTGAAATTCTTGAAATGCTCAGAGTTCATTGAGAAATTTCTTGTTAATTCTTTCACGTTTTAATATCTATCTTAGTCTAAGGAGCAAATCTCTACTGTGAAAAAGATTTTTAATTTTCTTTTTTTACATAATCGACTTTGGCATGAGCGACTTAATTCGCTTATTTTAGTTATATTATATAACTTCAAGAGTTACAGAGGAAGAAAGAAAGTGTTTTCGCCAGAGCAATAGAGCAGATGCACGAGGATATTTCAACTGACTAAAAGATCAATCAAGAGCGTTATAAAAACAAAAAACTGACAATGAAAAGAAAAATACACGTGCGAATTTTTAGCAATAGCGAGAAATTACTTTTGTATCTATATGATGTAATGCGTAAGTTAGTTCGGGCTAATAATGCCACAGCAGCTGTTATGAGATTATTCAAGGTTGTGTGTATCATAAGTATTTTGAATTGTTGAATAGTAATAGTGTAAATGGACATTATAGGCGTTGCGCGATGTAGCTGCGACGAAGAAAACAAAGAAAAGTTCTCTTGTGAAAAACGTCTTTGTTGCTGTTGGCGTGGCTACTTCGTCTCCTGAAATATTTCGGATCAGATCCTTTCCCATCCCTTCGCCCCCTTGCCCTTCCCTTCATCACATGATAATTCATTTTTTGTAACGAGATTGACTCCTTATTTTATTTGCTTTTTTTTGTGTTTTTTAACAAACATGCGGACTGACTTTTTTGTGGGTGATATGAACATGCATCAGCCTGCGCACGCGGATATTATGCGAACTCGTGAACGTATGTAGAGCGAAGCTGAGTTTTTTGTTTTTTTTATCGATATACTTCCAAAAATAACAATGACAAAATGTGAAATTTTTAGAGAGAAGAAAAAAAAAGAGAGAAATTATTATCATTTGCTGGCTGATTTTATTTCTCAACAAGCGAAGACAATTGAACGGTTAACAATTTTGTATAAGTCGAACAATTGACTGCACAATACTGTAAATTTTCTGCTGTTGCAACTTGTTTTTTTCTTGAGAATACAAAATTTCGAACATATTTTTGTAAATTTGCACGAACCTGGAACTTTTGCTCATGAAATTTCTAAAAATTCGAACGGAACAAACGGTTACACAAAAGTGGCTATTTTAGATAACATTGTATCCTAATTGTATATCTTCTCTCTTAATGTAGATTCTTTTTAATACTTGATTAAATTTATTAACGACATTGTTATTATACTTGACGCGATCTCTCTTCCATGACAGATGAGTACCTAATTATTATTTACTCACAGTGTGTAACAAAGTATCTTTTAATGCATTATTTCTTTCCTCTTTCTTTTCTTTTTTTTCAATTACATCTGGCTATTTTTGTTTTGAAAAGATAGCTCGATCTGTAAGAAGCATAATAACAAAGTTTCTCTTTCTTCTTTCCCGTCTTCTTCCTTCTCTCCCGAATTTTTTATATATATTATAAATAATATCGTGAAACAGTAGACGATAACGCTGTTAGAACGTTTTAAGGTATTTATTGGGCTGCTATGTGATTTGTTAAAAATTTATTTTGATAGAAATTTCTCTCTTAATTTCAAAAAAACAAAAAAAAAACGGAAATGCCCGGAGAGTGCAGCTGCAAAGGCGACGAGGCCTTTTAGAAAATTTCGATGCGATGCGATGTGAATAATTACTACGTACATACACACGATGCTGCGTTTGTTGCGCGCGCGTTTGCGCGTGTTCGACTCGTTCGTCTTCCTCTCGCGCGATCATGAGCGTGGAGAACAAATGCGTAAGCAACAAATGAGAGCGACGGGCAAAGGACCAAAATTTTTATGTAATCCCTCAATCGCCGATCGGAACTTTTCTCTTTTTATGATTGGCACACGTTCACATCCGTTTTTTTTTTTTTTTTAATAAAAGTGCGACGCGTTTTTACATAAGTATATATACCGAAGAATCGTTTTGTCCAACGGACGGTCCGATTCTCTCGAGGCATCTTGTACTTGCAAGGGCATTGTTGTGATACCACAGATGCAGCTTCATTGAAACTTGAAATAAAAGAGAATAATGCGTTAACTAAAACGATATTTATTCCACACTTCCACTTTGTATCCGGACATTTTGTACATCGCAAACTATATGTAAAATAATTTATAAGTTTATTATTCTCGATATATATAATAATTTGTGATAAAAAAACACATAACTCTCGGATTTTTTTGCGACAAATTACATTTTACAAATATGTAACGCGCTATTTTACGTGTTTTATTTATTTTTCATTTTGTATTATTGCAAACAAATAATAATTAAAAATGCACGTTTACATGTAAAGAGATTGTATATTGCACTGTATTGTCACACGCATTATTTTTATTTTATTTATATATAATTTATTTTATTTCGTAATATGACATACGTACGTAATTTTTATCCGCAAAACTGCATTTTAGACATGCACACAAAATTGAATAAGAAGCGGGTATTTAACGATCTTGCGCTCTCTTGCGTTACTGCTACGCAACTACAAGCAATTAGCATCTCGAATGTGATTGGTGTACATTTTAAGCTCTATCCTCCAATCAGTAGTCTTTCATCACGCATGCGTAATCCTGTCTCATCTTAACACTTGGCATTATGTCGCGTTCAGCAGAACGAGCTGTTTTGTAGCAGTCGAACATGATTAGCTCTTACTTTTAGAACCAAACGAATCAACGAATGTTGACAACTCGTCAATTGTTCTACTGAACGCGGCAATACTATAGGACTTTTGCATCCGCAAAGAAATTTATTAAAGTTAGTTTATTGAGATAAGAACATGTGGAAGGAGCTCTTATTCTCTTCACTCCCACGAGATTTTCCCACATATTCTTACCTCTTTGAGTTGATCGAATTAAAATTCACGTGTACTATAGATTTTCAACACTTTTGACAAACAGCTGTATATGTCATAACTTTCTCGTGCTCTTTTTTGCCCCACGCGTCACTTCCGCTGCCGCTACCACGCCATCCGGAACGGAACCGGAACGTTCGTCATTCGCCACGCCATTTTCTCTTCGTCGTTTGTGAGCTGACGTGAGCCGAGTCGGACAGCCGGCTCTTTGATTCTAGGTAAAATTGCGCGATCCGGTGCGGAAATTTGACTAATTTGTGACATTCGTGATCCAAGATGAGTTACGGCAGACCGCCGCCCCGTATCGACGGGATGGTCTCCCTGAAAGTCGACAATCTCACGTACAGGACAACGCCGGAAGATCTGAGGCGCGTGTTCGAGAGGTGCGGCGAGGTCGGCGACATATACATTCCTCGTGACCGCTTCACGCGCGAGAGTCGTGGCTTCGCGTTCGTCAGGTAGGCATTTTGCGTCCCGTTTCCCATGGCCGAAAACTTCGTTCGTCGACACAGCGGATGTAAACGTTCAATAGCTATTCCCGGCCTTCTGGGCTTTGAATGCGTGGACGCCAACGGTAATAGTGACGTCATGAACATGCTAATTTGTGCCGTATTGTTTTTCAATGCGCATACATTTCTTATTGTGTGGACGGAGTTATATATGAAACATAAATAAAAATGAATTTCTCTCGAAAATTCATTCGGAATTTTTGAGTAGTAGCGTTACTCCGGTTTCAAATATGTGTCGGTTCCATATTTTTTGCCTCAAGAATAGAGTTCTTTATAGACACTCATTGTACAAATATACAAATATGTATAGATTACTTCAAAATTATTGTAATTTGTAAAATGATTGTACTATTTGCAAAGAATTTAAAAGATAAGTTGCAGATTATAACCTATATATATATCTTTTTAGATTTTATGATAAACGCGATGCTGAAGATGCATTGGACGCCATGGATGGAAGACTATTAGACGGAAGGGAGCTCAGAGTTCAAATGGCTCGATATGGACGCCCGACTTCTCCACATCGTAGTCGCGGAAGTCGTCGTCGAAGGTTAATATTTATTCTAGTCTTTGTTTGAAAAATCCTTAATTAATGAAATACTATTGATCTTCTGCCACATATAACATAGTTTTTTTTTTTATTTTATATATAAAAAGTATTAAAAAACTTTTGTAGATCACGAAGTAGAAGTAGGGATCGTCGGCGTTCTCGATCTCGCTCACGCAGTAGATCTCGTAGTCGTGATAGAGATCGAAGACGTTCGTATAGTCGAAGCCGCAGTCGCTCCCGTTCGGACAGCAAAAGCTCGCGTGGCAAATCACGTTCACGCAGCAAATCTCAAGATAGGCAAAAAGACAGTCGTTCTAAATCCAGGTAAGAATTTTTCATTGCGAGAATAAATCGTCAGGATTTCCAGAGACAATGTTGAACTCTTGCTGGTCTATTCTGTAACTTTGTGTGACGCATGCGTTACGCAAACATTAAGACGTGTGTGTTATCTTTGCGCAGACAAAATGTGTGACAAATTTTAGCCACGCGAAAATAAAAATTTTGTTAATAGTTACAGAATAGAGCTGAATTGTTTACTATCCTTAATCCTGTAAACGTTTTTTTTAGGTACATGTTCTGTAAATCCTGGATGTCTATGTCTGTCACGATTTTTTGTTTGACATTGTTGAAACTAATTTTTATTAAAACGGCGCAAAACTTTTCTAAAAATTAATTGTGCTTTATTCAACATTTTATATAAAAGAAACACATTAGTTTTGATATATTTGTTTTTTTTTCTTTTTTTTTTTTTAGAAAATCTTTCGCTAAATAGTTAATAAGATATCATTTTCGAAGAATCGCTCTGACATCAATGTCCAGAATTTACAGGATTATAATACGATCGTTTCTCACATGTGTGTTCAGGGACTGAGCTGATGGAGAAGAAAGAAAATTGAAGATCAAGAACGAATACGCGTGCGTCAATCGAGAGGCGAATAATCTGTGTTGAGATCGAAAATAAAAGGTATTTCATCACCTTCTATAGCAAAACTGTCGCACGCTTCTTCACGTTCTTCTATCATTTAAATACCATTACATATATACAAATATTATATGCATACGTATATTTGAATTATTATTATATATATATACATATGTATCTCTCTTCGACTCCGAGTTGCGATTCGTTTCTCTAACACACTTTTTTTTTCCTAACGTGCTTCTTCATTCGTGCTATAATTATTTTGTTGTGCAACAGTTTATCATTGCTCTTGTTTTACAATGATTTATTAGAATTCTATTCGCGTCATCTAATTGTAGATTATACGTCGGATAATTTATCGAGGAATTTAAGTCAAACAATGAAATTTATCACATAAGATTTGTGTATTGTGTTTTACGAGAGACCACACAACATGTAATGTTTATTGTTTTTCATGAGTAAAGATTTATGTAAAATATAAGTGAAGAACAACTTTTTTGATATTTGTGGAAAATGGAAAGGTTAAGCTTTATTTTACAACAACCGGTAAACTGTTCCAAATTATTTAGCGCGGAAGAATTATGCAATCTTTTGTCAAAATAGAGTTTATAAAAACACGGCTTTCTTTTGCATGAGAAAGAAAGCATTACCGTCGTGTTTCATTTCTTATTTTGTACGTATATATGTACACAGTTTGAAACTTAACTAATTAGGTAATCATTTTCGAACACGTTAAAAAGTTGTAATTGTTTTCAACTGTTAGGGAAAGTGTAAAAGTTATCCAAAAGTTATTCACTACATCTTTAAGATACTTCAAAACATACGACTTCATATTGTTGCTCTTGGAATCGAAGTATTTTATCTTGAAGTCAATTGTTCGATTGCTTGTGTTCAAAACTTCAAAAACTATTTCAAAAACAATTAAGAAGTGCACTCTCGTTAGAAAAAAAAAACGAACTCGTGAAAGACACTAGTATATACATTAATTTACTACTTTGATAGATCGAGAAATTTTGTCACATTTTGTTTTTGACAGAAGTTCGCTAGCTTTGTGTTAGGCTTTAGTTTGATATCTTTTTTGCTGTTTGGCTATATGCTCAGCAAATGAAGAGTCTAAAAAAAAAAAAAAGAAAAAAAAATGAATTTAAAGTTACTTCTCACACATAAAAATATATTTCTAGAAGTAAGTTTTGCGTTTCTTGATAGGTAATAGCTCATGTAAATCCGCACATGATAGACTCATTTGTAATAAAGCGCAGTGAACTGCTAACGAACGGAACCATCTTATATATCCCTTGTTTTTCCTTTATGGAGTTTCATACATGTAACGTTTCGTATCTAAGTTGTTCACGGCAGTATAACTTTTTTTTACGATTGAAGCTATATTAGAAAATAATAGAACGCAAATGATATTGTCGCACAAGATAGAATTTGTTAGAATATAAAGTCTTCTTAGACAATTAATGAAATAGCTGTTATTGCTTTATTCAGCTTTTTTTAGCCAGAAGAGTAACTTCTTATTGGTTTTTTGCACAGCGGTATTAAGTTAAAAAAAACATTCAAACAATGACGAGGTAAGAGAGGTTGTTCTCGAGTTCGTTGTGGTGAATCTAAAAATTCAAATATATGTCAGGCAAATACGAACTGATTGTCGGATGCAATAAATTCTCTAAAATCTCAATGACCCTTCAAAATATGTTATATCAATAAATTATAAAATTATGAATATCAATAAATTATATAAAATTATGAATATCAAGAGTTGACAAAAAGACGACATAAAAATGCAAATATATATAGACGTCTATACATATTTGTTTGATGTTTATAATTCGTTGCACATATCAGAGACAGATATTTTTGAATTTTAGGACTTTGTGATAATCTGAAGAATTTCACTCGGATTTATTTTCTTACGTAAAGTTTGACAATTTGTTTTTTATTTTCTTTGTAATTTATTATGCATACGTGTTATGACCTTGTGTCGGGACTGTCAGTTTAAATTTGTTTAAATTTGAATAAAGCAATGCAAATTAATTTCCGTTCGCAAAGAATTACAAGTTTTGCTACGTTTGATACGTAGTTTTTAAATCGTTGAGATTTCAGTGATTTATAACATCCAACAATCAGTTCGTATTTGCCTATTTGTATGTACGATTATACAATTTATAGTTGAAACAGAAACCTGATGCAAATTACTTTTTTTACTCGGTATGTCATATGTAGCGTTCATAATGCGAAAAACAGTGTGCATAATGTGAAAAATATAATTTAAATCCACCAAAAATTTCGACATTTTATACTCTCAGCAAAACATTTATTATATACATACATATATATATCGTATATGTTATTTACACATGTGACAATGTGAGAACATAAGTATTTGCTGGCAATTAGCTGGCTCTTGAAATTGTTGCATCTTTTAGATATCTACGAGGCAGAAGCTTGTAAATCCTTGGATTCAGGGATGATTCGCTGCGAGGTATTGAATTAGTTTCTCGCGAAGGGCTCGTAAATCGCGTGTATTTTATAAAATTGTCACAGTCAAAATGTGAAATTGATATCTTTGACGTGAAAAACGTACTGAAAACTTGTGTGTGATGCAATCAATCACTCGCAAGCGCGGGAAAGATATTCGTGCGTTACAAATGCACATAAAATTCTACTGTCGGTCGACAGTGGAATCGTCGCCTGTTGCATCAAAATCTAGAAGATATCGGTTTTCAATTAGACATTTTGAATGTGATTATCCTTCATATTCCTATTTATTCCCACTTGTATATCCTCACAGCCTTGTAAGAAGTAAATAAAAAAAAAACTACTACTCTCTCTCACACACGGATGCGACACATATGTTCTTTGATAACTAAGTTGTGATTTTATGGTGCCACAGGCGGTGGAAAGGAGTGGCGTGGGCGTGTAGCAGATGATAGCTGCGAGTAAGCAGAACTAAGCCGAGTAGCAGGGGGCTGTAAGCAGTTTGCAGTAGCGAGAAAGAAAGAGAGAAAGAACGGTGTTGATGGTGCGGTTGATGCGGTGCGATGCGGTCTGTTCCGGTCCGACGCGGTGCGCTCCGAAGGTCTGGTGATCCCGTGTTTCGTTCAAGGCAGGTTTGCGAGTGAGAGGGAGAGCGAGAGAGAGAGAGAGAAAGTCAGGGCAAAAGAGTGAGAAAGGGAGAGAGGGGAAAAAGGTAATTGAATAAATGATAGGAAGAGGGAGTAGATCTGCCAGTTCATCTGCAAGTTATGAAAACCATCGCGAACATCCGCTGCTGGCTTCCTCGAACGTCGTCCGGGCGTGTGATTGGTGCAGTGTTCGAGTTCTGTCATGACGTGACACAGACCATCACCAGACCTCGCGATAAAGAGAGGCGGCTGAATTCATAGAACGTCGTGTTCATCGATCGATCATCGGTAAACGGAGTCACGTGACACGGTAAACTATCAGTAGATCACAACATACGTAAAACACATACACACCTTGTATTTCGGAAAATGGCAGCTCTAAAACAAATATAGTCTCTTCTTAAACAGGGAAAACATTTTATTCGATTTACAGCGAATTCGGTAGCCTACACTAGTGCGCACTGAGTGCGACTTTTTCCATTGAAAGTCGCACTCAGTGCGCACTAGTGCAGGCTACCGAATTCGCTGCTAGTCTAACACATTTTTGACTTTGATTCGCGTGAGATTGCTTTTTCCTTATCGCAACGTCTTCTTTTTACAATATTAGTATTTCTTTTTTTTTTTTTTAATTTTTTTATTATGAAAAATGAGTCGATATTTGTCACTTAATATTGTCGATAAACATCAAAATTAATACTAAAAATTATCGCGAACATTTATTAATTTTTCAACTTGATTGATCTTTTGATACTTTGCTCGTTTGCTTAAATGTAGAGCTGCCTTCAATTGCGCTTATCCCGTTTTATATTTATCGAAGTTGTTTACAGAAAATGCTTGATTTAGATAGTGAATTAAATTTGGAAAGAGATGCATATCGAAGCGATCTTTGTACATTTTACATTACATTATTTCTCAATCATCCTGGATAATTGACGTATATCGCGGCCGGTTCTACGAGGTTTATCGTCTTCGGCGCCAAACACCAAAGCCAAAGAAAAGCCAGAAGACACATAATTTCTTCGAAAAACAAATTTCCCGCCAGTGTTTCTTTCAGATCTTGTTTGCAGATGTACACGTGTGTCGGTCGTCCGCTTGTAAACAGATTACAAGCGAATAAAATGTAAGTATTCGTAATGTAAGATATTTTAGCAGTTTCGTAAAATGTCATCGTATATATAAATAAAAAATGACGTACAGTGGTGGATTATAGAGATGTGCAGAATCAAATAAACTTTGATATCAAGTAGAGAAATAGACTTTTTATTGTTATTCTTCTTGATCTTGATTCTTACTGACATGCTCGCACACTAGTTTTGTTTTGTTTAAATTCCGACATGAGCAAACCGTTTTTGTTTTTCCCCAGTAAAAAACTCCCTCCGTAATATTTCAGTTACTTTTCTTAGACTCTTCCTTATTACGTCCTTTCAGAAAATAAATCCTCGATATCCGTAAAAACAGATAAATCAAAAGTCCTAAAATATGTCCGGAAAAGTATAGACTCTTGTAGAAATGTATTATTTCTTGGAAGCGCAGTAATAGGAACGGCAGGCCGAAATACGCCATACATGTGAGTTTTGCCCACCACAAGAACACACTCCAGGCTTTCCTACCCTGTGTTTTATCACAAAAAAAAATAAAAAACGAAATGTAAATGTGGTTTATATGTGTCGTCGTGTGTGTATACACAATTTAGAAATGACAAACAACTCACGATTCCATTCTCCTTGCATTGATTGTAAAACTTCGTGCATATGTCTTCAATGGATAGATAAAGTGGAACTTGGCAAATGCAAAAGTAATAGCCCGCTGCGTAACCGTGCCACAGAGCGGAGAGCGCCATCGTGGCTACAGTTCGTAAACTTTTAAAAGGAAATCTCTTGTATATACAAATGGCTATCCAATATTGAACGCACGTATTCCACATTTTCATTGTGTGCCTAACGAACGGAGAAACCTCCACTCCCCAGACATTCATGTTGTGCACCGTTTCGAAATTTTGAATTTCTTTTTTCACTGTTTCATGGTCGGCTGATCTAAAAACAAAATCACATTTACAAATCAATCGTTTCACTTTTTCTAATAAACAATAATTAATTACGTATAGTAAAATCAATTATTTAAGTTGTATATCAACAAATAAATAATGTGATTATTTTGACATTTGATGCTTTTGCGGTGTGTTGTAAGAATTCCTGAAAATGATTATTTTGTCTTTTTTTCTTATCGCCGTTTTGTGGAAATTTCAGTTCACTTTGTTAGAATTCATTAGAGAACCTGATACCATATCAGAACTGCTCTGCGATATCCACAAAACGTCGATGAAAAAAAATGACAGTAACGTGAAAATCATTTTCAAGAATGTGATTACGTATAATTAAATCTAAAACAAGTAATTAATTAGGTATAAAGAAGCGGCTTGCCAAATATTATCGTAGAATATGATATGATTATACATAAAAGTGGAAATGACAAACAAAATCTGATCTTACAGTTTTTCTACTAATTTGTAATCGCGTGGGCCCAAACCAGGTGTGGGCTGACTGGAAATCGGATAAGCTCCTAGTCCTGACATTTGACACACGCATTCAGCCAGAGCCATGCCGCTGTACATTCTCATTCGAAAGACTGCGAAAGCGGGATACATGTAGAAAAATCTATACAGGAAACAATGCTCCTCGAACTCTACTGTTTGGGTGTACTAAAAACGAGAATAGCTTTGTCAGCGATAACATACGTAAGATCATTCGATTCTCCAGTTTTTTTTTTGTTTTTTCATTAGTTTCAAAGATCATTTATACACATATATGTATGAAAAAATTTCTATACGCTCATGCATTGTGACGTAACAAGACTTACATCACTCGGAAAATAATGATTCAGTGTCAGAAATACAACAATAAATGCCGCGATTTGCTTCAGCTTGTAATAGGTGAGCGGCCACGGATCAACGTACTTGGAAAATGGTCTGTGCAAGGAATCCCAGTACGTCCTATAGCGATAGTACGGACCTGCAAACATTGAACGTCAAAGACATTATGCCGAAAATACTATAGGACATCACTTTCGCGCTCTGTGTTATCTTCGCAGTTTTGTCAATCACATGTCTCACCTGTCAGAACACCCATGTAACCGAAACTGTAATGTATGACATCCATGAAACTGATTTTTTTGAGCGCATCGGAATTCGCACTTTGCGCGTCGTCGTCCGAAGCCGTGGCAGCCAGATTAATTTCGTACGCCAGTCCGGGTAACTTGAGCGTGACGATCATCATGACGAGATTCGTGTGAGTTGGAGGAGTCGATAATCCAAAATTGTCACCCAGCCGGAAGATTATCAGTAAGTAGAAAAATGAGAAGAACAGGCTTGCCAGATGGCATTTTCTGCAAAATCAAGTTCGAATATGTTCTCAATAATAGCCGCGCGTTACACGGTGTTCCGGATTTAGAAGCACCTGGATAATTTTGGTTGTTGTCTATTCTTATTATTTGTTTTTGTACATTCTACTAGATTCACGATAGTTTCGCCGCAATCTTACTCGATACAAAGAATAAAATTTTTTTGTAGATAAAACGACTGATATATTTATCGTTTGATATCTCCCGATAAATTTCAACAGGTTTTTATTTTCACTTATTTTTTTTTTTTTACATTTAAAAATTTTATAAAATTTGTAGACAATAAGTATTTTACCGCAGACATATTGCTCACAGTTTTTTTTAATTCCAGATTACTGTTTGCGGCTTTCTTGAACTATACTAATTATTAAATTTTAATTTTACGCCTCACCGATTAATCACAATTTATTTTATGTATTTCAAAATTTGTTAGTATGTGATTTTCTTAACATATCAATATTTCTCGCTTGGTCTCGGAATATTCAACGCGAGGAAATGAATGTGCTTATTATGTACATCGAAAATTCTGCACTTTAGTACTAATGACTAAGTACTTTTTATCACTCGTATCACTCAATAACTCATTAAAAAATGCTTCGAATAAACGCGCAAGAGATTCATGTTTTCTATTAAGATTAAATGTTGCCATTAAGCTTCGATTTGCTGCGCGTGAAAATTTGTCTTCTTTAATTTCAATATAGCGTTGAACAGTGTTACATAAACCGATATCACACTCTCTAGTTTGTGGTTTTAATTGAATAACACATACGCGGAATTGAATATTCACGATAACTCGTCGTTCAAATTTATCAATAATTGTCTCGCAAGCGCATGAAGACCACAAATAATCGCGTACATATATATATCAAAGCCTTAATTGAGCCGATTAACAGTGTTCTCGCTTCTTTGAGACGTTTTATCTTCTTCGATTTATTAATTTAGAGGAGCTTTCGCAAGATTAATCAATTTTAAAAGTCCCGTCAATCGGCGTCAACATTTAAACGTGGGCGCGTGTTCAAAGAAATTAGCTCTAATTAGCTTTTAATCAATAATTTTTAATTGATCGAGCAATGTGAAGAATTCAACAATTTTTAAGTCGATTTCTTTTTTTAGAAGAAAATAACATTAAACTCACTGTTTACTTTTTACACTGCGCGACAAAATATAATATCTATACATATATATACATACATAATGTATATTCAGAGTCGGATCGATGTGCGTGACTCTCGTAAGATCAAGAGTCGCAGTCGGTCTTGAATTCGAATCCGAATTATGACATTGGAATTTTTTTTCGAATTGATCTGCCTTTTTAGAAATCAAAAGCCGAACTGTACAACCGAAGTTTGTGTCGCATGCACTTGTTAAAAACATGTCACGTAAGATTTTACGTAGATAAATCAGTGAGGAATGCGCTTGTTGACCTTGAATCACAATTAAAAAAAAAAAAACAATTTTAATACATGCTCGTACTTCCACGACAGGCTGGTTATGAGAACGGCATTGACGACGACTGTGATAATAGGATGTAAAACCGCCACTCCAGAAACACAGGTCACTAACGCGAGGCCGAGAAGCGTCGCGGCCCATTGTTTCGTGTGTACATCTTGTATTTTACGGTAATAAGGACCGACCGCTATCGAGAGCAGCAGCAGCAGTACATACAGTACATCGTTCCACAACATAGTTCTTCGCGAATAAGCAGGAAGACAATGTGCAACTGATGCGCCCGACAGTCCGACGCATGTTCGACCCCGATTCGAGCCGACGAGGTTGCTTGTGCGATTTAATCGTGAATTTTCACATACGCGTCCCAACGTCCACTTGGTGCGCTAGCATCGTTTTTGTTGAACAGGAACGAATAATGTTCACTTCTGTAATAATTGATTTTTTTAAGAGAGAGAAAAAAAATGAATGAATAAATGAATGTTAGCTTTATAACGCGCTCTGAAGCACCATTGCAGATTACACAAAAGTAAAAATTACACTCAAAACTATATGAAATTAGTTACATAATACCTACACCAACATAATGTTTATTAGACGTCTAATGGACGTTCACGTGATGTCTAATGAATATTTAATGATTGGCGTATGGACTACCTCTTACAGTTTACTGAGCCGTACTTGCACCAAACATCTTCTAATGAAAGTCTGTATAGAATATTGTGCTGTTAATAATCTAAAAAACATAGTTAACAAAAAATGACAATAAAAACTAATAAAGTAACAATACAAAATAATAATAAAAGACAATTTAAAAATGCACAATAAAAATACAACGAAAAAAGAAACAAGAGAGTCAGTTTCTTCAGTTCAACAAATAGAAAAGAGAAAAGAAGTAAAATAAATTGTTTTTTAACTATTGTATGTGTACTGAAATTTGAAGACAAGTAAACAAACCGAATACGATCAAACTGACGTTTGATTTGTTTGGTTTGCTTATCTTTATATTCAATATGCTTATCTTTTTAATTGACGTGATGCTCGTGAAGAAAAGATAATAGAATTTTTTCGATAAGATTGAAAACTACAGTTCTCTTTCGTTCTCTCCTAAAGATATGTGTTCGTTTTGCATTTTGGCAATGTAACAATGTATACGTGGTATATCGTGTCCATGTCAAATTTTGATTGACGTTCAATGATAGATCGCCACTTTTGACAGATAACGCTTTATCTCGGTGGAGCAATTACATTGCAGGCTGCATTTCGATATTAGATTTCCAGTACTGGCACCTGATTATCGCAATAGTTACATAAATCGATAGTTCATTTGATCGCGTTCAGCAGCCAATCAGCTAAGCTGTTGTCTTGTCAACCAGAGAGAATCCGATACTACGTAGTGATATCGATGAATCGATGAACATCGCGTCGATGCGCGCGTCGATTCGATACTTCAAGAATCGCGCGCTTTGATACATTCGTTTTGGCGGGCAGTCACATCGGACGCGCAACACCGAGTGGACCGACGTTCGAACTTTTTCGTATTTCTCGCGATTATTACCGCGTCTCGCAGCGCAATTCTCGGTGATACGTGTGTGTGGCAAAGTGTCCGACGTTGGTGATGACAGAATTAGCATAGCGCATTCGCTAGTAATCGGTGAGTATTGCGGTGAAATTAAATTTTAACTCCTTAAGTAGTAAAGATAGTGTTGGACCATAGGATCTTTTTGTTGTATCTCATTCAGATCTACAACTTGTGTCTGAACCATTTTGTTAAATTTCGACTTTTAAAATATCGTGTTTTAAGTGGTTCTAGTCTTTGCTAAAATAGTTTTGTTAGCAAAGATTTAAACCACAAGTTGTTCGAGTCTTCGCTACAAGACGTTGATTTAGTTCTAAAAGTAAGAGCCAATCACGTTTGAGTGCTCCGTAGCAGCTCGATCTGCTGAACGCGTCAATTCAATTGGCTCTAATCCACGTGAGGAGAGAAACTGGTATAAACAGACGAGCATGACAGTACTTCTCTTGTTTTCATTTACGTGAAATAGGAAAAAAAATTAAGTGAAACAGAATGCTAAAACTGCTAGAACGAGGCTTGCTCGAAGAGGTTAAGTCGGAACTTCTGTATGCGGTAAACGAATGCTCCCAGCGCGGTTTGCTGCACAGTGCTAAATGGTCAGCCGAGTTGGCTTATTGTTTGAAAGATGTGAAAGCATATGATTTGACGGGCAACATCCAGGGATATAAGATAACAACAACAGACTCGGACGCTTATGTTTTGGCTAAAACGTACTTCGATTTGAAGGAGTACGATCGAGCGGCTTACTTTACGAGAAGCTGCAACACCGCGAAAGGCAGATTTCTGCATTTGTATTCGCGTCACTTGTCGGGAGAGAAGAAGAAACTGGACGACATCACGGACGTGCCACCGGATCCTACGAAGAATGACATTCTGAAGCTGCTCTGTGCCGATCTGAGAAAGGATTATCTGGCTTCGAAGTTAGACAGTTACGGATTATATCTCTTTGGTGTGACATTGAAAAAGTTGCAACTTCTCAGAGAAGCAAAAGATGTTTTGATGGAGGCTATACATAAAGAGCCAATGCACTGGGGCGCCTGGTTAGAACTGACTGCATTGATCAGAGATAGGGAAGAATTGGAGAGTTTGTGTCTACCAAAACATTGGATGCAATATTTCTTCACAGCGCACATGTACTTAGAGCTACAGCTCATAAACGAGTGTTTAGAAATATATGCTCGCTTGCAAGGCTTTGGCTTCCGATCGAGTCCTTATGTACGAGCTCAAACTGCAATCGCAGTGCATTACAGAAGACGTGAGTTAACGAGTGCAAAATGTTTTAGAACTGCAATTGTCTGTTCTACTAAGAACAGATGCTGTAGATTTACTGACTTTCTTTCTCTTGATTTCACATATATATTTTGTTTTAGATGTTGAAAATGCATTACAAATCTTTAAAACGATAATAAAAGAAGATCCTTATTGTCTCGACAACATGGACACATTTTCAAATTTGCTTTATGTAAGAGAAATGAAAGTCGAGTTGGCGTATCTGGCACACAGAGCCACCGAAATAGATAAATATAGACTAGAAACTTGTTGTATAGTAGGTGAGAGTTGCATTTTGTGTAAAAAAGTGGTTTATACATATATTTCCATGTAAAAACAATTTATACTTCGAAACATCTCTATTTTAGGAAATTATTACAGCTTGAGAGCTGATCATCAGAAAGCAGTGATGTATTTCCACAGAGCTTTAAAGATAAATCCGCAATATCTATCAGCTTGGACATTGTTGGGTCATGAATTTATGGAAATGAAAAATACTAATGGCGCTATCCACAGTTATAGACAGGCAATAGGTATGATCTATAAATTTGTTTGGTCATACCGTGTAAACATCATAATAATATTTGTAAATTTGATAGAGGTAAATAGACGAGATTATAGAGCGTGGTACGGCTTGGGTCAGACGTACGAGATTTTAAAAATGCCGTTTTACGGGCTATATTATTACAAACAAGCTCAACTCTTGAGACCTCACGACAGCAGGATGGTTCTGGCTTTAGGTGAGGCGTACGAGAAGCAAGATAAAATTCAAGATGCGCTCAAATGTTACTACAAAGCATGCAATGTAGGCGATATAGAAGGAATGGCGCTTTTAAAGTTAGCGACGTATGTATCAAAGATGCTAATTGCATCCGAAATTCTTAATATGTATATTGCATTTATTAAGATTTTCTTGTTGCAGACTGTATGAGAAATTAGGGGAACACGATAACGCGGCAGCAGCTTATAAAGATTTCGTAACGGATGAATACCGAGGCATCGACAGAAGAGTTGAGTCAACGGAGCTGAGTCATGCATATAAGTATCTCACGCAGTATCATTTAAAAAGAGAAGAATTGGATCGAGCTAATCACTATGCACAAAAATGTCTTGATTTCGATGAAACGAAAGAAGAGGCTAAAACATTGTTAAGAACAATTGCTGAAAAAAGAACTAAAGTAGAAGACACTATGATGGTAAGCAAAAAAAACATTTTTACGAATATTAACAAAATAAAGTAAGAGATTTAATTAGTATTGATGGAACTTATTGTATCTTTTAATTATCCCAGGTGGACGATATGAACGAAACGGATCCTGTAATTGAACAAAGAACACAACTTGATGCGACACCTGGAAGTCAGTTGTCACCGATGAATCTTTCGTTTACATCCACACCATAAAAGACAACGATAATTTTCTAGAGTTCTAGAATTGATTGATCAATTCTAGAACTTTATGTGATTACATACATACATATGTTAATAAATAAATTTCATTTTTTTCCTTTTTAAAAACAAAATGTCTATTTATTATGTTTTTAATGCTCACAAATAGAAAACAAAAACTACTTCCTGCTCCAAGTATATTTACAATTTATGATCTTTAGACAAATTATGTCAAATCTAATTGCAATTTCTCTTGGTCTGTGCGATTACAGCCCAAATATATGTTTCTGATAATACGCTAGTTCCTCAATGCTTTCTTTTATATCATCTAAAGCTCTATGTTTTAATACTTTGCGTGGTACACTTTTGAATACATTTGGATTCCATCTCCTAAACATTGTAAGCACAGTTGTACACCTTGTTATACTGTTATAAACATCTTATAAGTTAATAAAATATTATATGGATTGATATTAATTTTACTTATACTAAAGAGAGGAATGTTAACACACATGAAAGACATCTGAAAAAAAGTATTTGTGCAAAGAAACAGAGATAATTCAGTCATACCTGACAAGTTCCTTGATTGAACTAGTATCGATAATTCTATAGTGTAAATAATCATTGACTAACGGCATATATTTATATAAAAATAAGCGATCCATATAGACCGAGTTTCCAGCCAATGGACACGCACTTCTAGGAATATATTTTTGTAAAAAGGAAAGTACTAATTGTTCAGCATCTTTTAAAGATGTTCTACTTGAGCGAGAATCGCTTGTCAATCCAGACTAAAATCATACAAACGTATACAGCAGTTAGTAAAAATTCAAGGGAATATTTATATTATTGCACATGTAAGAAATTAAAGTCTTACCATTTGATGATGTCTTTTACACCATTCACTCATATTATTCAATATTGTATCTGATTGATGTATTACAATATGCAATTCCTCGCTAATGATTTTTAATGTCTTGTCTGTTACAACACAAGCAATTTCTAATATATGATCTGTTTGTATATCAAGTCCAGTCATCTGTAAAAATATAGTATGTTTATTTGATCATTAATATGTGTATTCAGTTTATATCCTATTTTATTAAAAGTTAAGTTTTGTGATAGTAATATACCTCCATATCAATCCAAACAATATAATCGGACAGGTTGGACATTTTATATCTTTATTATACACACAGATATATGTATATTGAAAAATATACACTCGTCTGTAAAGAAGCATAAACACAATTTCAACAGAGATAAATATTGATTATTTAAATAAAATATGAATTTAGGTAAATAAACAAAAGAAAGCAAATCAAGAAAAATATCGATATTGTATCTTATTTGTTTGTTACAAATAAATTTTAAAGATTAACCTGTCTTAAACTTGCACTTAATACACACAACACGTTCTTGGAATATGTGAATATTTGTAAATAATGAAATAAGATACACGTGATGAACGTGATCATAAAATTATCTCTAAAAATTTTCAAAATATTCATGTAAATTTTGTACTGAGTTTCATATTATAATAAACGTATATATCGTTAAAATGTATTAAAAATTTATTTATTTTCAATATAATATATTAAGTAATAAGTGCTACATGTGTTATGCGGAACACAGAGCGACACGTCACATTCCTCTAGATTCTAAGACGTGAAAATTATCATCCACTCGCTCAAGCTCTTATATATGGCAATGAGGCAGTACGAGTGCACCAATCGTAAGCTGCGCTGAGCCGATTGAGCGCTCCGCGCACGTCATTGGTCGGCTTGAGTACCGCAGTACGCTATAAAAAGCTAGCCACTGTGACTGAGGACAGCAAAACGAACTGAGTTGTCGTTCGATTCGGACCTCTTCGAAAGTTCACTTGCATCTATCATTCAGCATGTCGGGACGTGGTAAAGGTGGCAAAGCAAAGGGAAAGGCAAAGTCCCGATCGAATCGTGCTGGTCTACAATTTCCTGTTGGACGTATTCACCGACTTCTGCGAAAAGGAAATTATGCTGAGCGCGTTGGTGCTGGTGCTCCGGTTTATTTGGCTGCGGTAATGGAATATCTAGCTGCGGAAGTGCTGGAGTTGGCAGGTAATGCTGCACGTGACAACAAGAAAACCAGGATCATTCCCAGACATTTGCAACTTGCCATCCGCAATGACGAGGAATTGAACAAACTGCTTTCTGGAGTAACTATTGCTCAAGGTGGTGTACTGCCTAATATTCAGGCGGTTCTGCTTCCAAAGAAGACTGAGAAGAAAGCTTAACTACCAATCAATCAGCTACAAACGGCCCTTTTCAGGGCCAACAATTTGTTCATGACGAAGGATACTCTAAGTCGTAAAATTGGTAATTTGCAATAAAGTGTAGAATTTAATGTACTTTACTGTATGTATGTATATTGTAAAGATGTAATATACATTTGTTTTTTCTTTCTGTGGTTTTATCAAATGCAGTATATATTACGAGTTAAATATTTAGTATGTACTAATAATTTGATTTTTATTTACGATACATAAATCGAGAATGCATACATATACTCAAATCGAGAAGAGAATCCTGCGCACAGAGAAATTGGCGGGACACTCACTGACACAGCCAATGGCTGTGAAGTAAAGAGGTTTTCTGGTAGGGAAGATGCGCGAAACGGCGTGAAGCATAAATTTTCATACCGACAATGAACATGGAAACGCAGTCGAAATCTAACTCAGTTTTCTAACCTTATTCAAGAAGAAAACGTGGAATCTATTTGTGCTGCTTACATCTCTGTCATTTTACTAGTTATTTGCATTGTCTATGTGTATGACAAGTATATAAAATAAAAACAAAGATAGGAGAATCTGGAAAGACGTTAAACAAAATTATGGTAATTCGTATATCTATCTGAAAAAGTGTATGAAAAACAATGGTGAGATAACAATTGGGAAATATATATTGTATGTATGAGTTTATAAACCTTATGCAAAATGACTGATACAAATGCTCTGGAAGTGGCAACTAATATCAAAGAAAATGAGAAGAATCCTTATGCGTATCTTGATAGGGATTTCACATCTGAAAAATATAAGATTGAAGTGCGTGGTTTACCAAAATATTATGGAATTGGTGAATTCAAAAAGCTTCTCAATGAAAAGTTAGAATTGCAGTCATGCAAAGTAAAACCACCTAGAAAAGGCAGTGGGTGGTTATATGTATGTTTCAGAAGTGAAGAGTGTCGTCAAAAAGCAATTGCTACTATAAATGGAATTTTATGGAAAAATAATAAACTTACAGCACAAGTAATTCCGATTCTTTGAAACTGAGAACATTACTTGGTTAATTATGTGACAATATGTATTGTTTTGTTATTTTCTTTTTGACAGGTGGCTAAGCCAGCACCAGATCCTTTTGTAAAAAGAAAACTAGAAGAGGAATCTAACATTAACAAACATTTGAAAACTGATAATGAAAATTCAAATGATTCTCCCACAGATAGAATTAAATCTAAAACTACTCCTTTGTGGAAGATGCCATATTCAAATCAAGTAAGGGATTTTAGTGCAGTTTTAATAGAAGATATTAAAGTTTTGTTACATTGTTTTAGTTGGAACTCAAGCAGAAGCAAATGAAGACTATTTTGATGGATATAGGTGATCAAATGCTCAAAGAAAATAAAGCACTGACAGACTGGATAATTTCACAGAAAAAATTGTACAATGGTTTGCCTTGTAAATTACAGAATATACTTTCAGCAAATGTTATTGAAGCATATAGAAATAAATGCGAGTTTACAGTTGGTAATTATATATTGATAGTTTTATAAATTTATTTAAATATATTTTATTCAATGTTTTTCTTATATATTTACATTGTTTTTAGGTAAAGATAGCGATCAGAAGAAAGTTATGATCGGTTTTAGATTATCAAGTTATGCTTTAGGTTCCACAGCAGTTGGACCTATAGATGATCTCTGCCACATTCCTGAAATTATGAAATCTGCTGTAAAGGTGACTTTTAATTGTTGATTTTTCTTTCAGATTATAAAAACTTAGAATTCAAACTTTTGTGTTCTATTTTAGATACTGGAAACGTTTATACACGAATCGAATTTAGAACCTTTCAACCCGGTCGATCACAGCGGATACTGGAGACAAGTCACCGTTCGAACTACTCGCGCTAATCATTTGATGCTAATAGCAGCGATACATCCTCAAGATCTTAGCGTCGAAGAATTAGAGAAGTTAAAATCGCAGCTTCGAATATTTTTCGAAACTGGAAAAGGCGTTGACGCGCATGTTACTTCATTGTATTTTCAGATAATAGACAAAAAGTATGTTGTGCATAGCTGATTGTAATAAAATAATATATTTTCTCTTTAAGCGTGAAATCTGAACTTGCAGAAGTACAGGTAGCGAAACCAGTGACTCCTTGTATCACATTAGCGGCACGGAATACATAGAAGAGACGTTGCTTGGAATAAAGTTCCGAGTTTCTCCTCAAGCGTTTTTCCAAGTCAATACATTAGGAGCGGAAATTTTGTACAAGGCAGCAATTGATATCGCCGAACCTACTACGGATACGTCGTTGCTCGATGTATGTTGTGGTACTGGAACCATAGGTATTTGCTTTTCGAAGGTAATACTTGATTTTTTAATAATTGATTTTTAAACTTTTCAAGACTACATCATACACTATATAGACGCAACATTTATTTTGTTTTGCAGTATTGCGGCGAGGTATTGGGAATAGAAATTATTCCCGACGCTATAAAAGATGCAAAGGAAAACGCTGTCACAAATGGTATTACTAATTGCGAATTTTTTGTCGGTAAGGCGGAAGATCTTTTGGCGCCTGCTATTCAGAGGACAACGAAGTCCAATATCATCGCCGTTGTTGATCCACCGCGAGCCGGACTACGTAAGTTCTTGTGTCGAAAAGAATTTATCGTATCAACATTGCGGAAATATTTACTTACCTGAATGTTGAATTGTCTTTGTTCTAGCTCAAAAGGCTTTATTGACGTTGCGTAAAGCCAAAAAGCTGAACAGAGTAATATATATATCGTGTGATCCCCGTGCCGCTATGAGAAATCTAATTGACTTGGCACGACCTAGCTCTAAGCAATTTCTCGGTGAACCCTTAATACCGGTAAAGGCTGTTGCGGTGGACATGTTTCCCCACACTAAGCATTGCGAACTGATACTGTGCCTTGAAAGGCTGTCTAACGCGGTGAAATTGGACAAATAAACAATCTAAAGAAGATATGAAAAATAAAGAACGCTTTGAATGCTTCATCAATATTTGTTTGCACACTTTTCGATTATATGCAGTTTTTTTTTTTTTTTAATTTTACATCAGAATTTATGACATAGACAACTATTTTTTATTGGAAAAGAAACTGATTATCAGTAAAATGATTGTCTATCTTCTTGAATAAGTACGTACGTTACACAGTTCACATTTGTGTAATTATTTTAATATTATGTTATACTTTGTGTGATAAGAGAATGTTGTGTGTGTACGCGCACGCGTATATATATACAATTTAAATAAAAAATCTTTAAGCATTTTTTTATTTGCGTATTATTTGAAATATTGTTTTGAATAAAATGTCCTTAAGTGACTAGTTTCTCGCTTTGCTAATAAAATAGCGAGAAAATATAATATATTTAAATGAAAATATTATAGGGATCGAGAAAATTGTACAACAAGGTTTATCTTAGAAAAAAAAAGATGATTATATCAATGTTACCTGAAATATTCGCGATATTTCGATTGTTGGGGAGTTGCGTCAAGAACGATCTTGTTCTACTGCTATTTTTTTTAAAATAACGTATTCTGGTTACACGCAGTATTAAAAAGGAACGTTATGAAAATGTTTGCTTTCACGACACAAAAAAATAAAATTATTTTCTATCGGCATAAAAAACTAATAAAAGTGTTACACTAATAAAAAACTAAGAAAATTATATATATTTTGAAATAAAATAATATTGATCGTTATACTAAAAATAATAAATTACATATTTACGATGAATTGTTACGTTTAGTTTCTTGATATTATTAATCTATAAGCAAAATAAAAAAAAAACAAACAAAACAGTATAACAAGATACATAGAGAAAGAATATAGGAACATACAAGTGTAATCCATTCAAAAAAACAAAGAGATAAAAACCAAAAGCTTATACGTATCTTAAATATATATCTTGAATTACTTCGTTTTCATGGTTGATATATTTAAAATGAGTAATTTAAGAATAGGGTTTTTGTCTATATTCATTTTATAGTCAGAAAAGTAAATGTTAGATTATTTTGTTTTCCGATATGTGTCTCCCGCTTCTGATTCGCGATACAGAAAACGGAAACTTTGAAAAGAAGAACAAAGACATGTCTTTTGACGCATCGAAGAGAAATTGTGAATCCATATTGAATTATTGATCCAACATTCTAAACGTTATAAAGTAAAACATATATAATATACGAATTTGCGCTACTCTGTTTGCGTGTGTTCTCTTAAAATTTTTTACACTTGTTTTCGTGACATAGCCGGGAAAGCACTGCTACAATCTCAGCTGCTGCAGTTGTTAGGTCGAGAAAAATGAAACGGCGCACTTTCTTCCGATCTTTGGAATGTTGAAGTGGATTTATAGATGGTCATTATCACTTCTTTTTGAAGCACGTAACAGCGTTGAAGTAACAGCGCCAATAAACTTGTCCTTTGGATTGTCCACGTCGTTGCAAATCCATCTGAAAAAAAAAACAAGATAAATGCAGAGACCACGAGATATAAAACGATCGCTTTTCCAACTATTTTCAATATCGATACCGCGTGATCCTCCGTCGCGGAAACGATTTCCGGACTGGCGGATAAAACAGGCGCCGCCGATCTGCTCACACCTCTTCCAACTGCACTCTTCGCTTGATTATCAACGACCTTCTGCAGAGCCACCATCAACTGGTCGAATAACAAGGCTGCTCTCTTTGGTACTACTATCTGTTAACATTATGGAAAAGAATAAAACGAAATTTTCATATTTCTTCAGTTCAAAGTACTCTTTTCCAACTTGCGCGACCAAGTTTGCAATTTTAAACAATTTCTGATATTATGATAATACTCTATCCATAACGCTCAAACGTGTATGCTATTCATAACGTAAAACTACAATTTGAATCGTTTATAAAATCTTTTTTTGTCAAGTTTCATTTTATATTTCCCTCACAATTACATTTTCAATGCACGTGACGGCTTGTAGTTCCGAACATGCTAATAAAATGTCTTGCAAAAGAAGAAAACGCAGGTAGTGATCGATAGACTGTAAAGTTATTTTTCCTTACTGTCTCTAAGGACCGTTGAACATCTAATTGATAAATGTATACCTGCATCGATTAGCAGTTAAAGAATTTAAACGAGAAGCGTAACATACTTAAATGGAAAAAGTTTTTCGTCACAGATGCTCCTCTTCTGTCAATCATATCTGCATTCGAATGTAATATATTATAATCAAAAAGATTTATAGATAAATCCACATAAGTAAATATGATAAATATTACTTATACAAAAAAAGAATAATTATCTTAAGAAACTTAGATATATATATCTAACTGGCTTTAAATCTAATACTAAATAAAAAGCAACTTTTTCATTATCACCCGAATAATAAACGGATTATTGGATACCGCTTAATTAGAAGATATCGGAATTTTTATAGAACGGGAAAGCGAACAAGTGCGCAAAATATTCATAAAAAAAGCAAAAAGAAACTACAGAAATTGAACCGTATCTATTGGTCGTGACAAAAACGGACAGTTTTCTCTGTCCTGAAATTTAACAGTCGGGGTGAAAAGATAACTCGACGATAAAAATAATGAGCGCTCAGCAGGACCCGGACAAGATTAGAGATATGCCTCGGTGCTCTTTTCTCTTCAGGTGAAAGAATACGGCAAGAGAAAGAGAGAGAAAGACAAAGAGAAAGAGAAAGAGATAATAACCAGAACAATTAGGAATTTTAGCATCTACCTTCGCAATATAAAGCAGTCTATCTATCAAAATTATGTCATAGGCGAGTATGGCGTCGCTGACAATAAAAAGACAAGCAAATTGATTATTTTAAACAGTATTTGTTTCATCAATTTAAAAAAGATATTTTTACGTGTATTTTTCATCTTCTCTCTCTATCTCTTTTTGGAGAATTATATCTTTGACGATGCTTTTTTTCTGTCTAACATCTAACTCGAATTTCTTTCGTTTTCGCGCTGGAACGAATCTATACAATCGACATTTGACATTTTGCTCTGCTTCCGAAACCCAATCATTTCTTACAGTTTTTGACAAGCAATGACATTCTTTTCCTTTCTTGTTGTCCCTACATTGTCTACGTTTTTTTTCGCATCAGTCTTCATTTGTAATCGACAATTGAATCTCCTTTTCTCACGACTTGCGTATCTATCAGTCTCCCGGTCGACGACATTGCGATAGTAGCTAACGTCGAGTTTCAATGGACGCGCATTTTCCTCGTAATTGTTATGAATAACATATACACGAACCTGTTTTAATTATTCGTGAGATATCGCAGTTAAGCCGACGTTTGAACTGTTTTCAAACACCGGATATCTCACGCGCGGATATAACAGTGTAACGAGCGAAAAACGGATTAAACTCAATGTCGATTCCTATTATTAACACATTCAATCAAAAGTTTTTACACGTTGCAACGTAATTTTGGAATTAACGCAACGTGAAATTTATGAGGAAAAAAATCTATCCGATTAGTCGCATTATTGCTTCGGGCCTAAAACTTGTAAACGGCGGAAGCGGAATTCAGTTAACTCCGTTCATTACGTGCGTAGATAGTTTATTAATAATTGGAGCAATTTTGAAGAGAGATAAGTTTGAATATTCTTTTTTCGACGCGCGACATCTTCCCATTTGCGACGAGTTGAAGTGTCCGCGAAGTATTTATAATTACGCGCGGTGCATACTTATGTAAAATATATCGTACAGATTCTAGTGCGTTTTAGATGTCAAACAAAAACGAAGAAAAAGAGTAACGCTAGTACTAGTGAAAAACACCGAGGTGCGGAAAAGAAGTTAAAAGATGTCGACAATTTCCATTAGTACGCCGAGCTTACTTCTCGCTTGTTTATTTGTATATTATTTTTCTGTTTTTATATTATTCTCTCGTTATTTTATTTTTTCTTCGGACAAACAACATTCTCGCGGACGAAAGAAAAGCTTTCGAAAAATATTTGGAAACACTTTGTTTACACACACACACACACACATGTGTGTATACATACATATATATACATACATATATTCTTTAAATGTTTAACAGGTTTTTTTTATACTGTGATTTTGCTGCGTCGCGCAAAAACTAAACAGTTCGAGATTGCCGTATCTAGGTACATGCCAAAACAAACAATCACTGCCTCGCGGTAATATTCTTGCATCCTACCTCCCTTCCTCCTCTCTCTCCTCTCTCTCGTTATTCTTTCTAGTTTATTCATTTTCCTCGATTTCCCAAAAGACCGGTTCTAGGACGCACTTTTCTCTCTCTTTTCATTACAACAGCGGTGGTGGTAAGGTTTTGTGAATGTCGCGCGCCTACGCAAACAGGATTTAACCCAATGAAGATTAGAGTCCGTGGGAGAGCACGGCTTTGAGGGTAACGGTAAAAGAAACATAAATCGCGCTTATACCGGACATAGGATACGTTCGTTTGAGCTGTTCGTGCGCGTCAGAGAGGCAAGCTTTTGCATTCAAATGATGGTTGGCACGCAGTTTGCAAAAGCACAGCATGTCTTTAACTGCATCGTACAAATTTATTGTGGGTGAGAGCTCTTTAAATACATCTTAGTTTCAGAAAGGTTCGATTAGGTTGTTTGATGATCGTGTTATGAGCTTAATCATGAGGTTTTAACATAGAACGGATCTTTGCAAGAACAAATCGAGAAAATAAAGAAAACGAGGCTTATTTATCAATGCATAAATAATTTGTATACCAATAACTTTCCGGTATGTAAAACAGTAAAGCCGAATCTCGTAAATGAAATATTTCTTGATGAACGTGAACTTGATTGATATTGTTAATAGTATGCTTAAAATACACAACACAATTATGTTCGCATTCTATATCTGTGAAGATTATTCGATAAAAAATATATATTGACAGAAAATATTTGCAGTATAATTTCTTAAATTGCATTTTGCGCTGTTTTTTTTTGTGCATCAGAAGATCAGCGTGCATCAACTTGAAGAATGAGCAATAAAATTCTTTTGCTAAGAAAGAGTATCTAGTCATTTCGGATGTATCTTTTATTGGAAAAAATAAATATAATGTAGCTGTGTATGTATGTCAAAAAGCGTTTCCGCGAAAATTTAACCCCATGGATAGCAATCGGAATTCCAATAAATTCAAACGCGTCATTTGATTTTTTTTAACATTGTGTAACAAAAATTTCTGCGAGCTGAAGATAAAACACACACGTGATGTTCCAGATCGGTTAACACTAATTGAATTGGCGCAATAAAACTTTTGGATAACTTTGAAAATCTAATTTAAAACAAACGATATATCCAATATATCGTATATATAAAATGTGTTTCACAAAACTTTTTTGCGGTGATATATTCCTGTCACATTTGTAACAATCCGATTAGGACTCTTGTCCTCTTGCAAAATCAAAGGCTGACCGAGTTCCATAGAAAATGTATTTTCAAAACGCATTTTAATATAAATTAATGTACTTGTTTACAGGGGAAAAAGGAGAGATAGAAAATCTATACGACCGCACTCATATCAATAGCGCGCGTAATTGTAAATGTTCAAGTATGTCGCGCTACTGAATTTGAAAACCGCGTGTTTCCAATCAGCAATGCCATGAACACAACTGCACTTAACAGAATAATTTTTATCAAGACAAAAAAAACACGTCAGCAGCGGCGTTGTGTATAAGCAACGAAGAGAGAAGAGAGAAGAGAAGAGAAGAGAGAGAGAGAGAAAACGATCGTATCGCAGGCTGCAATAGAAGCATGAAGTTGGTGACTCCTCGGCAATCAACGTTTAATTGCGATATTCATAGGCGCTTAAAAGCATTATCAGGATATAACGCAGTTTATTTTCGCGTGCACAGCACAGGCGAATGTCAAATTAAGGAGGACGACGAGGTAACACGCGGAACAGAAAGGGAGAAAAGACAGGAAGAGAGAAGAGAGAGAGAGAGAGAGAGAGAGAGAGAGAGTGTGTGTGTGTGTGGTTTAGTAGAAATACACTCCCGTGCAAACTTCTCGTTGAAGAGCGGTCGCATATCTACTCTCGAATAAGGACGGGCTACACATATGGATATGGCTCATTCGACGCATCAAATATTTCAATATATCATAATATGTGTGAAAGATTCACTAAACTAGTCAATTTTCATTGTGCGAAAATGATGTCTCTCCCACAAAGTGACCTTTACGCCAAAACCCAGTTCTTCACCCAGATCACACAGTTCTTTTCACAATTTGATATTAAATGAGAGTTAAAAATGTTGTTTGAACATCATAACGTCAATGTTTATACAGCAAGACTCTTATATATTAAATTTATTTGTAATATTTAATTATTTAAACAAGTACGCACATACATGTTTGAAAATTTGCGATTCCGTGTGCGATTTCATTTACTTCGTATACGTGCGTGAGAACCGCTATTAAGTGATTAAGATACGCGTATGTGACCAGGTTTGTAAATGAGAATCGGTTAATTGTTGGCATGTATGTGTGTATAAGAGCGAGCGCTTACCATCACACTGAAGAAAGTGTATCTTTTTATATTATTCATTACAGCGTTGCACTCTGTAAATACGCAACACAGAAACATTACACCGAGATTTCCCGAGTGATTTGATCGGATATGCGTCTGAATAATATACTTTGTACGTTATCGATACCGCGACGTGATATTTTCAGCAAATACTTTGAGATTACCGCGCAACAAACTGTACAATATTATAAAACAGCGTAATCCTTAAGATGAATAAAAAAATTTCTGCTTCTCTATCGTAATTAGTAAAAAAAAATTGGTGTATTTTTAAGGCACTTTGTACAACATCTTCGGCTGCGAATAATTAAACGGATGTGCAATATTATATAGGATACTGTTACACAATAAATAATCATTTCTAATTAATTGCTATTATCAGAATTTATCAAAGTACTTTTGCTAATTAGCAAAAACCACAGCGTTTTGGTTATTTGTATGTGTGTGTGTGTGTTGTGTTATTTCACGCAATTTTGTCGAATTAGTTTCTCTCACCTGCTGTAATCGTGTTTGCGTTTTGAATTAAAGAAATTCCAACCACTTGCTACGTCACGCAAGCATTTAATTGATTTTGGCAAACAACATGCCATAATCTGAAAAAACAGCGTCAGAATTTAACTTTCGCGTAAATCAATATATAAAGAGTTTGTCGCTGCTCGTCTTTGCGTGTAATCTTTTCTTTTCTTTTCTTAAATAATACGGATCAGCTTTCTCTCAACGGGTTCGTTTATCGCGGTTTAACAGATTCATTTATAATTTGAGTCGAGGCTAGTCGTGAATTCACCTCGATTCGTCGACGTTTCAATCGCCGCGTACGAAAAAAAAAGGATAGTAGAAAGATTAAACCGTTGCGTTGGTGATGAAGTTGCCGGAAATAGAGAAACCTCAGAGCTAAGCGCCCGATTTATATTTCACAGACACGTTGAAGTACAAGTTAAGAAAAAGTAATTTCTCGGATAAGAGGCGGAAATCGAGAAGAAAAACTATTAAAAATGGAATATATAAAAAGCGTGTGAAGAAGAAAAAAACAGAATTATATCCGTATATTTCTAATGCGGAGACACATTAAAGATACATTTCTTTGAGAAGAAATTGTAAATCGTGAAACAGAGCTTTAGATTCCCTATCTAGAGAGCAAACACGGAGATTAAAACATCGCAAAATGATGAGAGATATAAGATGTTGAAAAAGCGTTTTGCATTTAGTTCAGTTTTGCAGTTTTTATATTGTTGAGAATTAAACAAAAATAAACAGAAATTAGAAATGTAACACATACGTAATAGAAAATCTTTTATACTATCATCGAGATTAAGGAGATTGATTGTTTATTAAACAATAATCATAAAAAGTACTTTGAAGAAAAGTGTATCATCGGAAAAACTTGGCGCAAAGATATTGAAGATTGCGGAAAGTATACTGTGTTTTAACTGTGTATCCCTTTGAATTTGATTTGATTTTGTTATAAAAATTGTTATAAAAATAAAAATGAATTGCGTCACATTGCATTTTACACTCTGATAATTTACCAGCACACACGCAAATTATCGATTATATCTGCAATTTGTTAAAATACACGTGCCTTGCTTGTAACCGCACGTACTGCATCATGTGCGAAAGCGAGAACTTTTCTAACTTTTATTCCGCCGATTAATATAAAAATAGTTTATTAACTTTTTCAGTGCCGAAAAAATATATAAACAGCAATAAAAAATATTTTAGGTCTATTGTAATAATAAAATATTTACTCTTAATAAATTGTAATATCGTAAAATTACATTTCAAAGATAGATGTAGATTTGTTGAGCTTCAGGAATTTGTTAAATTTCCTTTTAAACCCGAAGAAAAGAGACATCAAATCAATCCAATTTTGGCTAATGTAAGGATACCTCGTCGTATAGGTGACCGTGTGTTCTTTATACGCGTAGTTTTATTTGCATTTAAAGTAGCTATTCGATGATATTTCTTTATGATTTCTTAATGCATGTGTTATTACTTGCATGTATGCTGCACTTCTTCTACAAATTGGAATGCGTTGGAAAATGGAAAGCACATTGGAAAATAAATGTCTGCAAAAGATGATCGTTTTTCTTTATATGGAGAAAACATAGTGGAGAGAAACAAACTCTTTTACGATATCGAAAAATTGCGTTTCTCCCGAATCTTCCGCAAAATATAGCCATGTAAATATGTTTACGATCGTCGCCGATAACGCGACTGTCATCAAATAATGCAGTATTTTATTGACGTTTCGATGAGAACGTTTAACTTCTTGACTCGATCTCGCAGATCAGACACTTGGATCTCTCGCTGCTTGATACCTTAATAATTTTAATGATGATTAAGATCGTGTCGATATGAGATATATAACGTGTTAGTGCGGTCGCGTCGTCATCGGTCAGGTAAATATCGCCCTGTCTAAGAAAGGATTCATTAATTTTCCGGACAATTTGTAACCATACTAAGTCGACGATTAATTTCACCCGCAAAATCGCAGTCGGAACACGGAAAGGAGATTAGCGGCTCATAGAGATGAAATTTATTACCGCCAATGGCGCGCGCTAGCTCATCCGCATCAAATCGCGCGTTTATACTTTATCAGGGGGATGAGAGAGCACGCAAATTAATTGAAATACGGCAATAAATTCGAAGTGAGCAATATGCATCAAACTGTTGCAACTTGCCGAGCCGTCACGTGAGGCTGTCACCGTATTTGTGCGTTTAACACACATGTGCATTCGGGTCAAATTTGATCTCGCCGATTCAAATCCAAAGCGACATTAGAGCGCCATTCGCGCGTCAGTCGTGTTGAAACTCATCCGTGTCATTCGTACTTTTTTTTGCAACGGAACGTCCACAATTTCAAGTGAAGGATTTCAAGAATGTGCGATTTAATTAAAAGCTACGTCGCACGGCGGTGAGATTTTACAAACAAAAAGCAAACACTTTTTTTTTGTCTTCCACGTGTGTATATATGATTCAAATACGTTTTTAAATTGCAATTTTGCACTTTGCGATAAATTAAATACGAAGCAGCATTTGATCTGAAAGGAAATTAATCGCGTAGTCAAATTTTATATTTAAAATAAAAAACTAAATAAGACAAATATCAAAAGATATCTCATGCATAGGAGAGATCCGTCGATACAACGCATCACGAGAATGCAAAACTACATATCCATTTTACAGTCGCGCGCAATGTAGTGTGAGAGATTTCAATGCCTGAAATATAAACAGGCATCTTGCACTCATACATCTATTTAGAACCCGTAAGTTTCTCCTTCCCGTTTGACTATTGTCGCGCGCGGATACTGATAAGTGCGCGATGCAAAGCGAGAATAAGAGTTAATATCGATGGGTTCGCGATTCCAAGTCGGAAACAATACACGATGGAATTCTCTGGAGGACAAGGGGCGAGGGTATAGAAATAGCAAAGCACAACGGAAGATCGTGAGCCTTCTTACAAGAGCAATATCGCTTTCTAAGGAATAACCGGAGTATCATTATTGCGCATTACATATTGTAAAAATAATATATTACATAACCGCCGACGTGAGACATTTTAAGAAAGTGCGCAAATGAACGTCGTTAACATATTACGACAATCGTAAATTTTTACACCGGCGTACAAAAAAATTTGTTTTTTTATCTGTATATGTATTATAAATATTTGAGGAGCGCGAGCTGGCGATATTTTTACGCGTGTTAGCAACATAAATATCACTATGGTTATTTGCATTATGATGTTTCGTGACGAGTATACCAATATTTTGTTTGCTGCAGGAATACGTCATTTAACTACTTTTCGGTTTTTATCTGTTATTTGTTACGTGTGTGTGTATATATAGATATACATTTTCGCGCGCGCATCGCGTCAGTGACGTTAGCGCGGAATGTATTTCAATAAGTCACGCGCGATTTAATTAACTCGCTACACACGGGTCGGCAACGAAATGATTCAATGCTTGTAATTCAGGCGCATCCGTGAACCGGCGCATTCTGACCGAACGTAATTTATTCTAATTAGCGTTTGTTACGTTAAGGAGTAAGCTGTTCAAGTTTTAAGCGACCGAGTTTTTAGCTGCAACAACGAAATGTTGATCTCTATTCCCAATCGCGCTCTTTTACGTAGGTGTTAATTAACTTCAAGTTGGCATTGTGTTACAAAATACGCTCCATTCTTCTTCACCCTTTATTCTCGCAACTTTATTAGAAACTCGATGAAGAAAATTATTATGGTAAATCCCTCGGCACGCTGTTGTAAGTTCAAAGTTTTTCAACTTCAAGACACAAATGTATATATATATATACTTGACTTAACTTTTCAAAGTGTAAGCAAACAGACACGAGCGTCATTGGAGCGACACACGCCGAACGAACAAATTACATATCCTTCTCTCGAGAATTCGTTGACGCTAATCGAAAAGCGAGTTAATCAAGAGGGCGATAACGAAAATGAAGCCGCCGGCGAAGTTACGCGACAATGTGTCTCCGTCTAAACAGAGGGATCTCGTAAGTCGCAACCGATTGAATTAACGAAGCGCGCGATTATTAGCAGGTAATGGAAACGTCGTCCGAGAAGTGTTAATAATTCCACGGTAAGTGGGACGAGGCGTTCGCGCGTATAGTTCGTATTTCCGTTGAAACGATACACTCTGTCGTCGTTGTCGTCGTCGCTCCGAGTTTCTTCGATCGGAGGAAGAGGATCGCCTTCGTAAACTGTTTTCTCGCAGCGAGAAGGTGTATATGGTAAGGTATATATAAACTTCGAAATTCATGAATTCGCGCTGCGCCAGGGAAGCTGTGCGATTCCGACATTCTCGCAGTCAATGGTAGAAGATGCGTGATTAATTAACATTGTGACGACGACGAGAACGACGACGAGATGTGTGCGAGATAGGTAAGCAGCTAATTGCAATTTGCGTCGAATCGAGTACTACTATAGTTTTCCATGTTGCAAAACTACTCTTGAAAGTTTATCTATAGCGCGTTGTCGTGTTTCCGATCACCGCTCGATTAGGATGATATATTAATAGAAAGAAACAAAAATATGTATTCTTAAATGTTGCATAAGAATTTATCGCATATATCGACTCTTTTTGAAATTCGTTTTTGTTATTTGTATTTTATACAAATATCGCTGGTCACTCGCGCATCGAGTTATAACGCGCCACGTGAAACGCAAGAAAGTGCATCCATTCCAAGGAAAGGAAGAACTTTTAATAACAGTATTAAGAAAAAAATGGAATAAGGAATCAACGAATCGAATTCCTCTTTCCTCTTCCCAACGTAATAAAATTATACAATCGAAGATTCTTCTACCGACTGTCTTTTTTTTTCTTCGTAATATTTTCTCGTTACTTCAGGGCAATTCTTCCTTTTTTCCTTCGACGCGGAAACAAAAACTGAATTTTTGATAATGTGAAAATAAACAAATATGATAACCGAATAAAATAACTTTTCGCAAATCAAATATCGAATCGATATTGAATTTATTTTCACTATATAAGCGTGAAACACCTACAGATACATTTTAACGGATCAATCATACATCGGACTACAGTTGCAGCACTTCATTACTTATCGAATCAAGAATATAATTTTTAATAACGAAAAACATTTTGTTCACGGCACACACGAGATACTTCACCGTAAATGGTTGTACAAGTTACCATTTTGCTACACGGTCGATCTTGGTAACCGACAACTATACGAGTCGCAGTAACCGTAATACAGTTGACGTTCACGTAGAATGTGATCGTAACATTAAAAACAAAAACTACCTGTATATTCTCTCTCTCTCAACAAAATGTTGCAGTGATTTTTTAAAATCGACATTTTTGCAGAAACTATTACTCGTGGTGACTCCGGAGCCGCGCAATTACTCGTAATTACAAGAGAACTGAACGTGCAAAGCCGCGCGGCGCACACACAGATGCAAATAATGCATCTTCTCGATTTGCCTACCAGTACAGGAAATACGATAGAAAGTAATAAAAAAATTTAAGAAGCACCGAGACTGAAGAAAAGGAGAGGAAAAAAAAGATCATCAAATAACTGGAAAAGAGTAAGTCGGAAACAGAGGTGCATCACGTAAGCGAACATCGAACTTTCGCCTGCTATCCTTCTTTTAGTTTTGAATCAGCGACGTAACGCAATTACCAGAGCGAAACAACAGTTTCTTTTTGTAAAAAAAAAAAAAAAAAAAGACAAAAGCATTATTGACGGGTAATTACAATTCGATAGATTTCTTTATTTATACACAATGCTTCTTCTTTCGCTTGATTGAGAGAAGTTTAACGAAATACTCGCAATTTTGTATTATTAGGTTTTGCAAAAGTTTAGAGTTAAACTTATGCATGTTACGTGCGTGACAATTGTTCGCGTGTCTAACGTGAGTTTTTCTATATAATCGAACATCGGTCAGTCTCTTTTTTGTTTCTTTTTTTACTTTGCACAAATAGCGAGAGCTCGATCGTATCTCAATCTCATTACAAGTTCTACTTTTATCTTCTTTTTCGACAATTTGTTTTTTTGACGTTTAGAAATTAATGGAACTCAAATTGACAATCGAGAAGCATGATAAAAATCATTTTCTGAGAATTAGTCTATAACGAAGTAATATCTTCCGGCTATATCTACACTTCCTCAAATAATATAAAATATAGAGTTTCAAATATATATTGTATAATATTATCCTTTGTTAAAACACATCTTTTTGTTGCAAGTGCTCACAGAATTGAGGTAAGATTATCTATTTCAGTTATTATAACCATTTCTGAAAATAAAAATACTATCTTGCGTGTCATATTGTTTTCATACATTTCATAATGTCATATTCAAAATTGCAGATCTTTAAATGTATAATTTGGTTTACAAAATACATTTTTACTGCACCAAATAATGCTCTTCATTAAAATATCGTAATTTTATGTTGCAAAAGCTTCTAACTATATTTAAAAATTGATTTTAATGTTTGATTTAATATCTTCTGTTACACACACATATATATATCGTTAATAATAAATATGAAAAAGAACTAGAAAATGTATTGTTGCAATTTTCCTCGGTTTTTTTCAAAAAAGATTCGTTTACTCACTGGATAATCGTCGTATTTAGCCGCATAGTCGAGATAGTCAATGTTCGGGATGTCGTTGCCCACGGTGTTCCTCTTGCCGATGACACGTTGTCCAAGATTACCGGTGATCATCGGTATCATAGCTATTACAATCAACGAAACAAAGCTGATGCCCATATTAATCGCGTAATCTTGAAATCTTGTCGCCGAATGATGATCTCGCTCGTCGTGCCGATAAATTCTTCTTTCCGCCTCGACTTATGACATCCGGAAAAAAAAAGTTTTCAGGAAGAAAAGAATCGTTCG
This sequence comes from Pseudomyrmex flavicornis, assembly GCA_014825475.1. Classification (NCBI taxonomy): domain Eukaryota; kingdom Metazoa; phylum Arthropoda; class Insecta; order Hymenoptera; family Formicidae; genus Pseudomyrmex; species Pseudomyrmex flavicornis. Next base: position 133,999 of record QVNW01000021.1, read on the forward strand.
GTTCTGTCAGAGATGTCGTCGGTTGCGTATGCTGGAGATGCCGTGTGATTGTTCAATTCAGATCGAAGTTTCGTCCTCGAGAAGAAGACTGCCGGATCCTTTGGCCGAAGGACACTCCAATCGGCCACCGAGAGAATGTCAGAACTTTAGCAAAGTTAAAGTTCGCCGTCGAGAACGCAATATGACGCTCTCGATTCCCAGCGAGATCCTATATACTTCGTATCTGCACGCGCATCACGCAGGCGCCTGCTTTCCATCGGCGAAGCGCGTTCTTGTTACGCTTCCGTCACCGCTGCGGTCGCACTGAAACTTTGAAGGAATACTGCGAACAAATTATTTAGATTCTTTTCGTTCTTCTTCTAAAGACTAAAAGATAATGATAGTTCTCTTTTAATTTCTTGAAGAGTACAAAAGTTTTCGCGCTTGTCATCTTTCAGCGTCTATCGAGATAATAGAAGAAATAGATTGAATATCAAGTTACAGCCGTACACACGTTGTCTTCTTCGATAGTAGATAATTAACATTTTTCTTTTTTTTTCGCATAATAAGTATAACATGTTGCTTATTCTGATGCGTAAATAAAGAGTTAAACATTCTAAAATTTCAAAAAAATATCCGGATTTTTTTATACGAAATCGTCACACAAAGTGTTATTTCTTTTTGCTAAAAAATGGTTCAAATCACATTTCTCATAAAAAAACAGTAAAGTCGACTAAGTAACTGAAGCTGCAAAAAAAAGTCAACTAGCAGCAAATTATTTGATTATCTTTGCTGCGGAGAAAACTAAGCAATACCGTCGCATATCGTCTCTAGGGCACGACCTTCCGAGAAAAAAATCACTTATGGCAAAAATAAATTTTTTACGCTACTTTGATTTATCTCTCTCTTCCTCTCGTGAAATTTTGATATCTTAATTCTTAGTTTTGCGATGCGATACACAATTCTATATTTTTATTGTTTTGATGTCTATTTGAAAAAACAAAAACTAATTTTGTTTCCTCAATGAATCGAATTACATACGGTGATGTCGTTGAGTTACTGGATAATTATCACTTTAGGTTTTTGTTTTTCGAGTAACCGACTGGATACTCTCTTCGCGCAACTCCCTGTAATTTGCAGTTCGCGCTTCAACAGGTACACACGGATTCTCCTGACGGGTTTAGAGAAGAGGAACAGAAGCGCGACGAAGTCGATGATTGGGATGAGTGGGAGAGATAATTTTAGAGCGAGGGAAATAGAAGAAGTTCTATCTATGTAACGTTACAACTCTATTTTTTAAAGTAGAATTATCGATCTCTCGGTGTTGTTTATAAAACAACACGTTTTCACATCGAAGTAAAAGAACGACATTCGAATTATGCAAGAATTACATTTCTTACAATCTAATAAAATTATTTTTTCTTTAGATAATTTCTCAATCGCTTTGCAAATGAGACTTCGCTTTTGAAGGTTGTTTCGAAAAATTTATGTAAACTGAAGCGATCTAGAGAAAGAAAAAAAAACAAATGTGCACATGTATATCTACGTGATGCGTACATTGCAAAATCCGGGAATCCAATTTTCCCAGAACCCGGAGGATACTTCGGGCGCGCGCTTGTATCCGTTCTCTCATTAACAAGACCTCGACGTGACAACGCAACGCGCGTGGTTCGAAATTATTCGCAGAATGACCGAGACTCTAGCGAACGCTACTCGTCTTTAAGCGTAGTTATAAATGCGACTAGGAAAACGGGACGCGACTTATTGCCCCGTTAGACGTGAGTAAGGATTCGAATTCAAGAAGTGACAAGGATAAAAATGAGAAAAAAAAAGAGCTTTAAAGACTAATCATTTTTTAGACTGTCAATGTTGTACCACGCGCAGCGACGTTTTTTCCCCCGACCTCTTTTTACGCCTCTCACTTCTCCGTTCTGACTCCGAAATTACTTGAATCGACGATTTTTCTTTGTCGAATTTATTTCCATCAACAAAGTAGAAACTCAGAAAGAGAGAAAAAAAAGCCGTTTTTTATATCAATTAGATTCTTTCAATGACACATGTGACGCTATGTTCTGAAATCACGATTTGGAGACATTGTTACATGGTAAAAAAAATATGTGTATATGTGTGTGTGTTAAACACATATGTTCGAATGATGTTTCCGAATTCACGATCACAAAACGTTTTTGCGACAGAGTAATGTTCCTCTCGATAGAAATCAACAATTATTGAAAAATCGTGGAGATGCGACAAATGTTTGCGGCGACAAAAAATCGACTTAATTAAAAGACTGCCACGTATGTCACGTACAACCGATAATTAACGAGTAATAACTCGGTGTCTCCCACATGATAAACGGTCGCTCGTACCGTAACATTCTTAGAAACGTTAAGCTACGAAAGGAGAGAATATGTAAAATCTATTTTTTCAATTAAAATCTCACATTTAAAACATTTTCTTTTTGTACGCTACTGCAAACAACTGAAAAATAATATTTTTGTTAAAGTTAGTTTTTACGATATGTCAGATATGTGTGTGTGTGTGTGTGTGTATGTGTATGTGTATTCTGCTATCGAACAATGAACGATTCATTACGTAATTAGTAGCCACACGATTAATTAGCTAATTATATCGGCGTAAAATTTGGATTCGACTCACCTACGTGTAAGCGATAATTTCTCGCTTTGAGATGGTTGCTCATTTTGTAAATAAGTAATATTTTATAACAAAATAAGCATCAAACTGATCATTCCTCGATTCACTGACTTCAAATATTCAATTTTATTTTTATCGCGCGTATAACACGCACATTTTATTCTTTTATATGACACTTAATAATCCCCGGTTTTAATAGCCGCAATATTTTAATTACTGAACGCGATGTACAATACACGCTTAATAAAATGAGAGGAAAGTTAAAGATTAATTTTACTTAAAAGCGATACAGATTTCAAGAGACAATAGCAAATGATAAATGATAATCCGGAGTTTGATTAGCAAATTTATAGCAAAACAATTTTGTTTTTTTTAATGTTTCTTTCCGACTTTATAATTTTCGTAAAATGAACATCATATACGTATTTTACGACAGTTGATTCAGCGATAAAGGACAAAGAGATTTTTTTAAAAGAACTAGTTTATATCCAGCCGCAGAGTTTTATCACGTTAGTAAAAAGTTTTTATAACTCTATTTCTGTAATACGAAATATCTAACGAAATACGTGTACTCGCACATTCGTAGATTTATATTATTGTTCTGTTCAATAAGATGTATGCGCGTATTCTTGCTCCGACATGTGTTTACACAGAAGAAAGTATTACTTGTTGTGGATAAAATGAGAAAACAAATTCATATAACTTGTCGAAATAAATTTTCTATATTCTCGTCTATTTTTTCTTCTTTGCGCGATTTATTTATTATATGTATAGTAAGACTCCGTTAAACGTCGCAATTTGGAAGTCAGGGGTGTCATTTAACAGGTATATATGCTTATTTTTCTCCGAAAAAAAAAACCATAAATTGTCTCGACCGCCCGAAACAAAAGACAAAAGAAAACTCTGTGAATCGACGTAACAAATTTGGCAGAGGAAACAACTCATCGCGGTTAAAAAAAACAAAAAAACTGTTTAATCCAGACGTAAAAGTAACGAGACTAAAAGTAACTTAACGAGAGAAGATAAAATAGTAAATAGTTGGTGAAGTAATTTTTCCAATTTCGAAAATAGTTTTCGAGATCTTTTTTAACCGTTCCGTTTATAGAATTACCGTTCCGTTTGTAGAATAATATAACGAATAGATTGCAAAAAATAGAAGATACAAGGCAGAAGTGCAGTAAAGTGAATAAACAATAAGAAGAAAAAATATTCCTTTAAATTCCGTTAGCTTAAAATATACTGCAACAATATATTATATTTTTAATGTAAAATTAATATTTTTGAGTTGACTTCAATTAAAGACTTTTGTGTTCAATTTAGTTTTAAACATAATATATCTAACAGGTGGTATTAATTAATTTGAGCTTATATTAATTTAATAAAAGTAATTAACTTGATATAGTTCTTACTTATAACACTATTCAACATCTATTCAAACTAATAACACAAATCTATTCAAATTTGAAAAATTCTTTTTTGCAACATTATATACAAAAAGAAAATGAGACTTGTACATATTTCCTCCCCGAAATGTACGTGATAAATTTATTGAGGTATTTAGCAGTTCTCGAAAATAGAAATATGTATTTATTTTTAGAAGCATTAGGAAAGAGATCATGGATTTTATTGAGTTGCTCAGCCTGAAAAACACTCTTGACACATTCAACGCAGTATTCAATATTAAACATTCTCTATGTTTAAAGAAATGTACTATTTGTCGAGGTCAGTCGTCATTTGCCCGTCGGCATCAAAAAGAATTGTCTCTCTTAATCACATATTCTCGCCTCCGCAGACAACACATTGATGAAAGGTTAAAGCCAGAGGTCATTACACTCCGACGGTTGTATATGTAGCGCCGCAAATAAATGCGATATTCACACGTGACAAAATAAAACTCGGTATCGGACGCCGCATTTAGCGGTAAATACGTTACGTTAAAATCGGATTAACCACCGCGCCCGGCTTAGTCTAAATTCTCTGCGGCTCCGCGGATATCGACGCGACGGCGCACACATCTCTCGCGACATACATATGTGATGTTCCATTTCAAAATGTATCTCTGTTCCTCTCATTTTTTCCCCTTTTCTCATCACCGTTTTGCGTGCGAAGGAGTTGCGTTTCTTCGTTTTCAAGTAACCATGCAGAACAACTACCGGTGACGCGATCTCGCGTCGTGAAAGTCAACGGGTGTTCTACTCGCAACGCCGGACTTAATGGCGACTCGGAAACGACCGTAGCTCGGCAGTAAACTATCCTAAAGGTTTCCCTGGTAGCACTTAACCACCCACTGATCCGCATTTCTTTTTCCTTTTGTTTGCCGTAAGCCAGCGATGACCGCGGCAAGTATACAAGTGCGAACGTATTCGCGACATTAAACACTCGCGTACTTGTCCTCGATTCTTCCGAGGAAACAGATTGCAAAGCTCGCGCGTCAAAAACGTTTCCTAAATTCGATCTCTGACGAAGTTCGGTGATTATAACAATCAGAGAACAAGCGAGTCAAATGAAACAGTACGAAAAATATATTCGCACGTTTAACGTTCATACAGAGAGTATAATATTGCTTATGCTTAAAAATGTTTTGTTACAATTTTAGTTGACTTCAATTTAACTTAAACTTTCAGTCTTTGTCAGTATTTACAGTGACGTGATATTTCCAAGAGTAAAGAACACGAAGAAAACAACATGCGTATGTAATAATGATGATTGCCAAAAAAAGTGATTATTATTTTACAAAGTATTCACGAGCGTATCCAAAAACGTATGTGCGTCATAGTATAAGTCTTTTTTTATCGCTTTAATCGCCGTCGTAGTTCAATATAGAATAGTTCAACGCCCACGAATTCATCGTCTGATTGACGTCCCTTCTGCATTCTGTCGATACCTTTTATTGGAAAGGAGGGACGAGAGAGGCAGATCGGATTATGAAATAGCACTCGACCATCAATCGCTACTCCGCTTTCTCTTCACGGTCGCTTTTAATTGCATTAACATAAAATAAAGAAAAAACTGCTAATAATACCACCTTATACGCATTTTCTATGACAGATAGACAGAGAATAATTAGTATCTTTTTGATTCTCTCTTCTGTTTTGATAGTTGCAAATTCTGTAAAACAGATTCAAGACAATGACCTCGTTAACAGAAAATCAATATAAAAAAATACATACGTTTTTAGTTTGAGATGCAGAAAAAAATAAAAATCTGGTAAGCACTGGAAAAGAGAGAAGAAAATGACTGCGCGCTCCTTGAAGTATAAAGGGTAATTGTATGAGTGTGTTTATATGATCGATTTCTTGATATCTCGTCTGATAAGAAGACTCCTTGTCGCTTTCTATGCCGACATACTTGACAATCTTGTTTATCAGCTGAAAATACAAATCATATAATGAAAATATTTGCTTTTAATTTCTGTTTAAGAAAAATTAATGAAAATATTGAAATAAGCGCAATTAAAGAAGCACTCACCATTTTTCGTAAAACTATCTATTCTCTCGAACTGTAAACGTTTCTGCAATTTCTCTAGCACGTTTGATACAACCGAGTTTTCCAGAATCATTCTCGGCATTTTTTACATCACCATCAACTGTATAATTATCTGCGATATTGTCCTTCGAATGCGTTCGCGTCTTTGCGTCTCCGGAATGGTCAACGGAAGATAATTTAGAGAGCAGTTCGATCTTTTCCGTTTTATCCAGAGATAATCTGAAGTTGGAAAAGTATTAAAGAATGTATTGTTTTAGTATAAATACAAATTTATAACATATCTGTTAGATATTAGAAATTTAATTTTGTTAGATATTTAATTTTGTAATACATTTTTCTCTCACAAACAGTTTTTAGTATTTCTCTCATCAATATATACCTCGTACTGCATTGCGATAATTTTGCAATAATCTTAGCATCGACGTTAATGTTTTTCGGCTTTTGTGTGTGACTCTTCAATTTTTCTACGTTCTGCGTGAGTTGATAAACTTGAACTTTTAACGTTGCATTTTCGTACGTTAATCTATTGTTCCTTTGCACGATCTAATAGTCGACACAAGACTTATATGAGCAAAAGTATATGTTTGAAATTAAAGATATTTTGGTCGAGCAGTAGAATGTATATATTGTACGTATACTTGCAAACGTAAAATACCTGTAAAAATTTAGCTTTGTTGAAGGGTAAAGGTTCAAGAAACTTTTCCGATACGATCAAATTCAATTCTTTTCTCGCCTCGTCCAATTTATCCATCATTTCCGCCATTACCAGCAAATGCTCGTGCAACAACTGATCCAATTTGTACCTCAGCGTGTCTTTAGCATGTTTTATACGAAGAAATTTTATACACAAATTATATGTAACTTTATTTTTGTCCGTCAACTCCTCTCTCAGTTGCTTATTTTCTATTTCTAACGTATTATGCGCTCTCTCCAATTCTTTACGCCACTGTTGCTGAAACTTCGACATATTACCAGTATACTTCGTTCTGTATCGTTGCATTTCATCCGCAAAACGATCTCTCTCTTTCTGATAGAACAATCTCTCGTCATCTAACTGTTCTATAATAATAATAATTAATATATTGCTTTGAAATAACATTTTGTATGTATTTTTAATCTTTGTTGCTATTTTATGGACATATTTAAATAAGAAAATGTTGAATAGAAATACTTTATTTCTATCCAGTGAATTTAATATAAATGATCTTACGTTTAAGATTTCTGTTATATCTTTGCTGCTTCTTTAACTCTGTCAGCAATCTAGTTTTCTCTTGATACACATTTTCAAACTGTGCATTTTTCACTTGTATAGCACTTTCCAAATTTTCAATAACTTTATTTAATTTTGCAATCTTATTCCACACATAAGATTAAATATAGCAATTATTTATTATATGTAATCACAGTAATAGATAAAAACTATTATAATTAATGACGAGAAGAATTCATCAGATATAAATAAAAGTTAGTTAAAATACTAACATACTTGTTGCTGTGACGTTACTGCCTCGTGATCGACCACATCACATTCTGCAACATTCCGGGAGACTTTGCTTTCTGCAATATTTGTAGAACATTCACCCAGGCCTTGCATATTTATTTCTGTCTCTATCGGCAATATATCTCAGCTTTAGATATATCTGATAAGTTTCTTCTTGTTATATTATTTTTCATTGGTTATAATATTACACACATTTTGTATATAAATTTTAATATTCAAAGAAGAATTACAATCCGCAAAATTTTCCAGTTGTTTTTATATGAAAATATGCTCAAAATATACAGAGGTAAATAGCGAAAAATCACAATGTTTACTTCAAGAGCTTAAAATACTTAAGTAAAGGAAGTTGATATGTTTTGCACACGTTAAAATTCTTTACAAATAATAACCTATAAAAAGTTACTTGTGTCAAATGTATAAGAAAACATTGAACGTTAGATAAAATTGGAAACAAATGAAAACTATAGAAAATAACTTATTTTCTATAGACATAATAAATCATAAATATACCGAGCTTTACATGTACCTATAAATTTGAAAATGCGTAAAAAAATTTTGACAATAAAAATTAAATAAAGTAGTTTTGCATTTCAAAGTTAAAAGTATTTTTTTCTAATTACTGCACGACATCTCAGGTAGCAAGTTGACGTCCTGAGATGCACTGATAAATTACAGTAAACGAGCGTTTAACTTCAGGATAAATTTAAATGATTGTTCAACTTGAGCAATGCAAATTTTAAAAGTTGTGAAATTTATTGTATCGTATATGTACAAAATGGTGTACAGACTACTTTTTATCAATCGTATCTACGTGATTTACACACACGTAACGTAACATATGCTTTGCATATGACACGTAATATAACTTTCCCGGGTACACCTGTTATCTTCGTTTCTATATTATCTTTTGTCGAATGGAATGAATGTTGAGATGACAAAATGCTGACTTCTTTTTTTAGGTTGTATTCTGATATCTTTACAGACGTACGTAAAAAATTTCTGAATGACTAATAATTTTTCCCCCCATCTTGTACACACGAAAATCATAAATTATGAAGCCGCCTTTCTGTGTTGTAATTCTTTTTTACCAGAATTATCAAAAACTTTTAAAAATGATTGCATTAGAATTCTATATTTTCGCATATCTGGAAGTGCGTCAATATGAGCACGATTTAGACAGAAAATATTTCAATTCACAAAGCCTTTCGTACTTTCCATAAATTTTACAATAACAACAACTGGTCCAAAGGTCATTTAAACATTTTTTTAAACTGTATTATAAGTAAATATTATTATTATCAAGCTAAGTTTGTGTCCTATAGCATCTGCATAAGAGATTCTTAAGAAAATATGTATTTAAAAAAAGAGCGAAAAATTCTTTGCTTTTTAGTCTTTCATTTTAACATCAAATTTCATTTGTTACTAAAGATTCCTTTTCTCTGAATCAATCAATCTCTCTCTCTCTCTTAGACCATGTAAATATATATTCATCAGAATATGAAATAAATCTTTTTTTTCACAAGTAGTTAATGACAATCAATTTTAGAATTACATTAATACCTGTTGGTCCAGTTGTTTCAGAAAGATGGAACGTTTGTCGTGTGATAAACAGATGAAAAGATACTAAATTCGCACGAATGTCGACAATTATAGACTTATTTAATACCCTAACTTAAAGTTTTATTTTCATTACGTTAAGGCTTTTGTTTATTTCTTCTTATTTTTATTTGCCTGTTTGTATTTTGGTTGATTTATTTTGGCATTTTTCTTTTTGGGCTCCTCTTCTTCGTCCTCTTCGTCATCTTCCTACAAGAAATACACAAAATACGAGATAGAATCACGCAATAAATTATATTAAAAATAAATTCAAAACCGTATATTTAGAAATATTTTATAAAGTTTTGAAATAAATATGGGGAGGCCACACACATATAAACTCATTAATATTTCGTTCGTTAGTACATTTTTTAAGAAAGTCTGTCGAAATTCATTACGTTAAACAATTAATGTTTATACTAAACTTCCAAGATGTATGTTAACTTATTTTGAGACTTGATACCAAAAAATTTTCCTCTGTCATTCAATTGATACCGATATGCACTAATAATCAAATGTTTTGCAATTAAACAGTTTTCAAACGCATCATGGAAAGCAGGAAGCGTGATTAGTAAAGAATAAAAGCAATACTTTGCAAAATAAGAATTTATTTTACATAAATAAATCAAACATGGAATGGGAACACAAGTATGAAAATTACATATTCATATTTTTATATAATTATTTTTCCCTTCCTCCAATAAGACATTTCATAAAGTCATTGTGTTTTCAAGTAAAATTGAAAAGTATTCTTAGTGCAATGATAGCATATTTTCAGAGGACATGTTTATAGACAAAAAGTATACAATGTATATTTTTATCTTGACATTCTAATTCTCTACATCTTCATTTTTTTAATGCCGTTTTTTTTGTCCTTTGCTTTAAGCTTTCGCTTCTTTGGCTGATATTTCCGCTCCTGAAATTGATATTTCTCGTATCATTTGAAATACATATCATATATACTATCATTAGCTTCTAACGATATACAAGTTATGAGCATATATGTCTTTTTAGATGCGTATTTTGTTTAAAATTCTTTATAAATGATTTATATAGTTTAGTAATATATTTATAATTTTTTGGCACTCTACATATTTATATTATATTATGAAAAAAAAAACTATTTTGCAAATAGTGTCACTATTAATGAATTTCTGTCCGTGCCTCTCACCCATAATTTTTATCGAATATAATATCTTTTCGCATAATTTTTATCGAATATAATATCTTTTCGTATAGACACAAAATACAAAACTATATTCTCAGTTATTTTTCCTTCGTTTTCAAAAACGTTTTTCCATTATACATCGTAGGTATTATGAATTGATATAAGAAATACCTTTTCATCGTCCTCCTCATCTATATTCTCCTCGTCCAAATCATCCATGTACTCGACCTCATCAATGTGTTCACCTGAAATATTAAAATCTACAACAAATAGTAAAACCTACAAATGAACAGAAATAAATATTAAACACATAACTGTTATTTAGTAAATTTTTACATAACGAGACATCAAATTAACTTTTCCTGTATACTAATAGCAAGAAAAAAAATTATATAACAAAGCTTTCATACATTAAAACCACATTAGTATCACAGTAAAAACTTTACTCTGTATAAACTTATGCTTTTAATATGTTTCTAAAGTGATGTCCACTTTCATTTATATTGCCCTTTTATCTTTTTTTTATAGAGTAATATTTTTAACGAGTTAAAAATATTAATGTATTTTTACTGTAAAAGAAATATCTTTTCGCGTATACATGTATGCAAAACACTTTCTAACAAAAAATATGCATTTTCAAAATAAAGTACAATAAGAGATACATATTATATACATTCGTGTTGTATTGTTTGAATTGTTCAGTTGTATACAACAATATAAGTAGTAATTATACTTAAAAAAATATATAACATATGCAATAAAGAAAAAACATTCAAGTTAAAATTTATCAAATTAATTTTTTAAAAAATTCAAACTTCCATGTTTACCAAGTCATAAACATGTAGGAATCCTTACCAAGAAGATTGTGGCCTACTATATGAACAGGCCCGCTGCCTTTAACCAATGTAAATGTAACGGGAGGATCTGGAAAACTAAGATCAAGAATAATTTGCGAAGTTTTGCCCATTTCGAGCAATGCTATTGGAGTTTTAATTGTTCCTTGCAATCCCATTGCTTCAACAGAAAGCACATTAAGTTCTCCTGGCTTAGCTTCAGGTCCAAGGAGAGCCTGCAACGATTATAATAAATAGTATAATTGTACAGGAAAAATTTAATGTAATATTAAGTAATATTATAATTATCTTGTAAAAAAACCCATTTTGAACAAAATCTTTTTCCAAATATTAACATTATTCAAACTTATAAAGATGACAATCTGCAAGTTGCACAAGCACACACATACATCATAACAAAAAAAATTAGTTTTATTTCTGTGCTTTCTCTCCAATGTATCAAAAAATCTTGAATTTCATGAAAAATAAATTATACTTGTTTACTAATTTAACATTTTATCAAATTTTAGAGTAAAAAATAATATATTATATAGTTACGATTTTATTGCAACGAAATTAAATAAAATTTCACCATGACTTAACCTAACTTATATATATTTCCATAACCCGTCAAAATTTGTTAAGTAACAGGTGAGCATGTTAACATAAAAAAATTGTTTGTTGTATTTATTTTTTTTTTTAATACATGCAAATTTTCTATCATATTTTTATGCTAAAATACAAGATCAGAAGATAAAATTATTGTAAAATATTCATAAAAATAAGCACACAAACTATTATTATTGGTCTCAATGTTGAAAATTAATCAAATAAACAATTTACCTATATATATACGTAATACTATTGTAAACAAAAACTATATTATTGAAAAGAAAAAAAACATATATAGGCTTATAATTAGCTCTATTTTGAAGAATGTTGCTAAAAGCAAATAATGTGTTCTTCATTAAAGGAAAATAAATTAGTAACAATTACATCTGAATTCAGAATTACAAACATTATGATGTTTCTGACAAAAAGAAAGTTGCACAATAGTCATTCAAGTTATTTCACCAAAGTTTTCAAACAAGCGGAGCGGATTAATCGCGATATCAGTGATTAAAGTTTCGCGCGCAAACAAGCTTGGAGAGAGGGAAGGACAGCGTTCCTGGACGCGGAACATTGTCTAATTTTTAGCGGTTACACTGTGATGTGTGACCTAAAGCTGAACATACTGCCATGACCAAACATAAAACAACCGACGCATTATCGCGGTCAAACGAAATTAATTCGCGAATGAAGCATTAACTGGATAGAACCACGCGTCCTAAACAAATGCAACTCCGATATTTCTTGGCGACGACGACAAACAGTAAAAAAGATGGCGGCGCCCATGGTACAAGTGCGTTCGCAGCTTTTAGGAAGTTTCGTAGATTGGTTATGTCGAAATATATCGCCACAATAGTGGCCATCTTAAAACGTTGTTCCGTGATATATACGATAAAAAAAACAATATAAGCAATTATACAGAACGTCCTTGTTAGCTTTGCTGTTTATGACGTCACGTTTACAATATACCGAAAGGTGGAATACCGGAATGCACCCAATGAAAAAAAAAAATTGTAGAAGGGGAGAGGGGAGAGAATCAATGGCGGAGACACGGTTACTATAAGAAAAAAACTCACCATTTTTATGATTAGTTTTTGATCGGTACCAATGTTCTGAGGCCCGTCATCCGAATCCTCATTCTTGTGTTCCGGGTCCCATACCTCGCTGGCGTTCTCTCCCGAGAGAGTAATACCTGAACAAATTCACATTGATTTATTACAACAACCGGCCATCGTCGCCGACCGAGCTTACGCCGGTTGCGACACGGATCGCGATCACGGTCGAGATATTCGATCGTGCACGTCGGTCCCAGGAACAATGGGGGTCGGTTTGCAATGGCCGATAGCTTAGCCGGCGTCTCGGCCAGTGCACCCCCGTCGCCCTTCAATGGCCGACAATACGTAAGTATCCGCGTGCGCCGTTGAATAAACGGACGAACAGCGATCACGTAACGTCGCAGCCGGTCGTAATTTTTATCATACAAACTAAAAATACCGTAGAGATATTCTTCGACCATCTTCAACAACGGATTATAATCAGGTGGATCCTAAGCAGCGTGATGTCTTCGACGGACGATGGACGTATGTGCTGGACGCCGCGCTGATGAAGACAAGGCAAGAGAGATGCCGCGCGCGCAACGGTTACAATGTTACTGCGCGAGGGAAGGAAACGGACGCTGCACGTGCCCGCCGCGTAGTAAATGAGTTTCGCGTTGTCGGCCTTGCGCGCCCTCAGCACGTTCCGTGCGCCGATTGGTCAATCGCGACGCGCCACATCGTACTGAGTTATCTTGCCAAAAAAACACACTTAACAATTTAACGTCACTTTCTATTGCGCGTCGATAACTTCACACGCGACAAATTAAGCGAATGATTCTGAAACGCTCGTCGTAGCTAGAAGATCTTTTAATTTAAAATTTCAGAAATTATTCTACAATGTGCACGTCATGAAACTTGAATAGAGCCAAACTTGGCAATGCCGCGCGTTGTTATTGGTCGGAACCCCCCCTGGTGGCGAATACGGCAACTACACGTCGGCACATTGTCCCACATTGACGCAATAAATAACGAACGCAACACGTGAACAACGTTTGTGTGTCGTATAAAATGTCATGCGGAGAAACGGGCTGAGAATTTCACGTCGCGCTATTGCCAACTCCTGACAGATCACTTTATAGTTCGCGAGTTCTCACGAAAAAATCGTCGTGCTTTCGAGAAAAATCCACGACTGCACGTCCCCTCCGGTGTGTAACGACGAGCCTAGAAATGCGTACCGAATCGTATATTTTGCTGATTTACTTGTCGCTCGCGATTTTCGGCGGCGCCGAAAAAAACGAGAGCGCTTTTGTGGCAACAAATGAGTGGCAAACAGTAAAGAAGGGTGAGTTAGCCAACCGATTTGTACGCGCAACGTGGAACTACTTTATGTCAACCGAATCCATCGACTCTTGTGATAACACCACGTCAGTCAAATCCGCCGTGCGATTTTTTTGCAGTAAATCCGCATAAATGCGTCTTCCAAAGCGTTCTTCAGAAGCAGAACGTCTTACAAAGCATGACGTTTTTCAAAATTACACGTTTTTCGATAATTTAGAGTAACTATCACCGAATAACCGATGATCGTGTATCAGAATACTTCCAGTGACGTACGCTCGGTTTCGATTACGTGGTGCGGGCAAAAACTTTTCAAATTACGTTAAGTAACAACTTAAAGCTTTAAGTATCTATAAATTGTTTGAAAAAAAGAATGTTTTTTCAGTCTGTCCGTATTTTAAATACATATAGATATAAAAATATTATACATATGTTTGAATTTAGAAATTTAATTTTGTCACAAATATTAATTTTTGTATGTATAAAATTTAAGTATGTAAAGTTTCAATATGCAGCTGAACAGATACAATGATCGTATGTTTTATAATAAAAATCTGGAATCCTGTAGGAACTCCCATCCCTAAAGGACTTCATGTAAGACATAATTTTGCAACTGGAGTGACAGAAGCCAAATTGATGGATGATGCTGAAGAAGTAAAAGAGGACACTGATGAAAGTGCAAATCGATCTAATTCCAACTCATTGACATTGCATCCTGATAAATCAGTGCTCAAAAGTGAAGAAGCAGAACCTGTAAAAATAAAGAAAGATCCGGTATCTTTGAAATTTCCTATCGATGAGTTAAAAGCAAGATTGAAAAAACTCAAACAAGAAGAAACAGAAAAGGTATCAGATATTGAATTCGATTAATATGTAAGATCAGTAAATCTTGTGAAAACTCTTTATTGTGTATTTCACTTTTCTCTTTCTTTTCTAGAATGGAGAAGCACTTCGAAAAAATGAGAACCGTTTTAAGCGGTTTTATGAAACTTTAAAAGAAGAGCTTAATGCTCTCAAAGTCAACGTTACTAACGATTCAGAATTATTAAAGAAATTTTTCCAAAAATTCCAATTTTACAAAAATAGTATCACTACAGGGACATTAACTATTGTAGAGACTGAGGAAGTTTTAGATATTTTGAATAACTTGGAATATCTTCTTCATCAAATTGACAATGCTAAAATATTCTCAGATATGGATGGGTAAGTATAATAGATGCAATGAATAATCTTGATGATAGAATAATCGCGACTAATGCTCGTTATTTCTAACATCATAGGCTGATTCAGATTATATCACCATGTCTCAATGGAACTAACAATGAAATAAAGTCAGAAGCTCTACGCCTCTTGGGGGCAGCCGCTCAATCGAACCCCAAAGTGCAAGCTAAAGCGTTGGAAAACGATTTTATCCAAAAAGTGTTGCACGTTTTATCCACAAACACTAAAACCGAAGTAAAATCCAGATGTCTCTTCGCCCTAAGTGCCTTAATACGTCAGTTCCCAGCCGCGCAAAAAGCTTGGATCGATCATGGCGGTTTGCAGTTACTCGGGAAAATTCTGTACGACGATCAGTTGCACATACAAATGAAAGCGATGAAACTAATTAACGATCTGACGATCGAGAGACAAAATTTGCAAGAGATTAACAACGTTGAACAACGTCAACAGAAAACAAGAGAATATGCTATTACGGACTTTGAGCAGAAATTGGTGAAGCACGAATACTGCAAACTCCTGAGCAACTTGATGGTCAAGTGTTTTAAAGAAAAACTAGCTAATAAATTCAGTATAGAAAATAACGATTTTCTCGAAGTAATTTCAGATAGCATGATTACAGTAACTCCTATTTGTAGTACCGACTTTAAAAACTATAAATCTTCTATTTTGCATGTTATAGACAGTCTGTTATACTTTTATCAAAATCTAAATAGTAAACTCACAGTGGATGAAACTGACGTTCTAAAAAGTCTGATATCATTGATCGAAAGATTAAAGAGTACTATATTCGAAACTCCTCACGATGAATTGTGAACACTTTAAGTTGATATTTAAGGCAATTAAAGAAAAATGTCAAGAATTAAACTAAATTTCAACTTTGCCGACAGACGCAAAAGTGCAATTGTGTACAATAATATCGTCTATACATATAATAGTGTAGAGGTTATTAATGTGTATTTGTTTGTGGACTATAGTGGTAAGAAGTTGTATAAGAGAAAAAAATATCGATCATAGTAATAATAGTTTTGAAAAAAACAGAGATATTTATCTGCGAACGAATGATTAACAAAATTTGCAAAAAAATAACACAAAGCAAAGCATTCGTCTATAAATTACAAAATATTTTATTATTCTAGATGTGATATCGTATATTCCTATTGTAAATAGCTCCTCTTGTACTTGCATCTCGATCAATAGAACATGCAAGTTCTTGTCTCTTGCGCCTAAATTACAAGTGTTACAAATTTTAATTCAAAATGATAAATGTGTTTTCTCGTAACTTTTATTGTCTTTTATAAGATTTCTTCTTATTGTTATTATTAATAATAATATATAATATTATTTTGAGATTTTTTAAGTTATTAAGTAATTTAATATTATATATTATATATTATTATTAATAATAATATATAATATTATTATGAGAGATTTTTTAAGTTGTTTATCTAGTGAATATTTTTAATTGCTTGAAAAATGTGTTCTTGCAGGAGAGACAAGAACTGAAAATTGATTTAATCGATTATAAAAGCTCAATCAATAGCCCGTATACATTTTTCTGTGGGACAACTAAAAACATTTATTTTAAGTAAAATGACTGAGCTATGTGTACATATATATATATATATATATATATATATATATATATATATATTTGTAAGATTTAGTTATTCGCTATTAGTCATTAAGACTAGATATGTACAACTGTTATGTTTTTTCTCTATGTTAAAAATAATTGTTTAATAAATTATTTTGTACTCTCTTTTTCTTCTTTCTCTAATTGTACACATTCCATCTTATTATCCGAAAGGTTTTCTTAATAGTATGTATTTAATATAAAAGAATTATGAATATCAGAGAATATAATACATTTCTTTATTCACACAAATTATAACGAATTGAAGATTACATATAAAGTTACTTATGTAACCGTAATCTTATTTTCATAGAAAATATTTTTGTAAGATGTAATTTTTCGGTAATATGTCGTTTCTTCAAACACAAGTTATTTATAAATACAAAAAAAGAGAACTCTTGTATTATGTTTTCCGAAGGATTACCTTGGATTACCTTGTTGTTTTACTTATTAAGTACAAGGATTGCATGCATTATCCTAATCCGTGAAATATTAACGTCACACATGATATTATACGGCTACAAAAAAAAAAAGTTTTTAAATTACAATAATTGTTTGAATGTTAGGAGAATCCTAAACTTTTGTAAAAACTCAAAGTGCATGTACTAAAAGTATATTTTTACATACCGAATCTTTAAGTTTAAATAAAACACAACATTCAACCTAGAAAAAACAGATATAACAATCAAACGAGAGAGAAAACTAATATAATGTAATTTGCGGCCGTTGGCTGTATAAATCAAAAAGAAAATTATATCAAAAAATATAAAATTTTTATGATGATTGTTAAATGTGCAAAGAGTGAAGTTTTTTCTTTTAGCGGAAGTTTTTATTATAAAAAATAGTTTTATCAATGATATATATATATATATATGTATGTATATTGTGTATTAATCATTTTCTCAGTAAAAATTTGCATCACACCAAATGTTTATATAAAATATATATTGTAACACAATTCAATTAAAAATATAAAAAAACACATAAGTAATTTTACTTATTCTTTAAATCTTCCGGTCTGTCCGAACCGTGATTTTTACATCTATGCAAAATTTTTGCTATTGAAAAAAATTTGTTT
Organism: Pseudomyrmex flavicornis; assembly: GCA_014825475.1. NCBI lineage: Eukaryota > Metazoa > Arthropoda > Insecta > Hymenoptera > Formicidae > Pseudomyrmex > Pseudomyrmex flavicornis. The sequence continues at coordinate 152,130 of QVNW01000021.1, forward strand.
TATACATTAGAAACTTAGATATTACAACTTTATTTTTCCAATTGTGCATATATGGAATATTTCTCTTTGTATGTTCGTGCGCAATTATTTAGTATTTGAAAAAAGAAACTTTATCTAGTCATGAATATAACTTTAGGAACTTATAATGTGTACATTTATTAGAATGAGTGTTTACTCCATTTACTGTGCGTACACCACGTAAATATCTATACGGAAGCTCCTGCGGTTTTTGTGTATCTTTGTACATTATCATATATAAACAAATCAAACGGTATGTACATTAGCTTTCATATTTCAGAATGTGATATACATTTACCGCTACTCTGAATTAGATTTAATTTTTCTTTTAACTGATCGCAACGTCCCAAAGAGAATAATGAATCATTCTGATGTGGTATCACATCTACGACAGAACATGCGCGCGTTTGTGTATAAACTATATGAGGCTCATAACAGACTTTGCAGGATTTATTTCACAATGAATAAGGCGTGAATTGGAGAATAACACCTAATATAAATAGAATAATGTACACGTATGTCAGTGTGTGTGGATATATATATATATTTTTTTTTATAAGATATGTATATATCTTTTTTGTTGACTATATATTAAAGGAACGCTCTTCTTAGGCTGTCATTATTTTTCAACTTCAAAGTATAGTCTTTCCTAAATCATAGAAATAATTCATTGTCAAATTCTAATTCTCGTGAGCGAAATTTACTGCAAAACATCGTAGAAGAGCAGAAAATTAATCTCAAAAACATAATATGTCAGACTTGTTTCTATACTTCGTAAAAACTATTCATGATGGAGGTTTTTAAATGTTAATTTCCAATACAAAATATTACAAATTCTAAACTAAGCTAAGTCCGATTATTATATTTATAGATCGCGTACAAGGATTTGGTCAATTCTCTTTTTTGCTATCGCTTTTCATCAACCAGCAAGTTTCCATCTAGGGATTGAGCAAGTTATTACATAACTATGGCAACTTCGGTAAGATGTACAGACAGATTTGGTGTAAAATTGCATTCAAAGTATTATATGTATATAGTAACATAATATAGAATAGAATGTCATAGAACTGATATATGTAATGAAATATATATATTTTTGTGACTTAAACAAACATCAACGCAGCCATTATAATAATCCCAAAAAGCAGAGCACCAAGTTGTTTCAACGACTCTTTTGTGTTTATTTCCTTCAATAGATCAGGCAAGATGGTCACCAGACCAATATGTATGAATCCTCCTGCAGTCAATGGCAATATCCAACTAGTTTCTTCTTCTGAAAATAAAAAAAAACTTCTCATGTTATTTTTTTATTAAATTTATCTTATTAAATTTTTAAACTTGTGTGCTACATATATATATATATATATATATATATATATATATATATAAAATGTCTAAAGAAACCTTACCTAAACCACCGGAGAAGGAAACGGCAGCCAAAGCACCAGCAATTCCACCGCCAGCTGTGATTAACTGCGCCCGCGCAGCATCCAATCTACTGAATCCACTTTTCAACAATATCGCGAAATCTCCGACTTCGTGAGGTATTTCATGCACCAGAATAGTGAACGTACTGAGGACACCTACACGGAAGGAAATGAGGAATGATCCACCCACGGATAAACCATGGGTAAAATTGTCAAGAGAGTTCATCAAGAGGTTCAGGTATCCAGGGAAAGTTTTAGGATTAAAAAATTTGCGGAACAGATCAAACATGTATTTTTTCGCCTGCACGATTAAACGATTAACAGCACTGTTTGGTGGGGTTGTGCAAGGAGGACTGATGCGTGAAACTGCCGTCTTGAAACCGTTGCTTTTCGTCAGTTTCTTTGTCGCTTCGTCGATCAATAGCCTGTTGGTTAAACATTCGTTTGTCAACGCGAATTTTATAACATCTTCCTTAAAACCGTTTTTTCGTGAATCTTTAACATCGTTCGACATCTGTACAAATCCATTATTGTGGGGTTTTTTCTCCAAAAAAGATTTCACCTGTAGCAAAAAAATATGTTCGGTTATCTCATATATATAAACAATATTAATTTCAAACATGTGACACTATTGATTAATTTATTTTTACTTTCATCGAATCTGTCAAGTATTCTTTGACAAAATCGTTCTTCTCGGTGTTTATCATGATGCAATTGTTGTTATCCATTTCTTTGTCTTTATTTGCATTATTGATAGTAATTTCGTCAGCTTGCTGTTCCGGGATGATAGATACTTCTTCGTTTACAGCGGCAATGATCTTTTCGATGATCACGAAGAACAGAAAAGCGCACAACACCCATAGACCTACGGGCTTAGACGTGTGACTATCCCCGACTGTAAATAAAACACGCATCAACGTGCAATGCCTGTAAAGCGGAAGGACAAGATGGAGAAAAAGGATAAGAAGGATAAAACAAGATACTTACGAATAAATTGGATTGTAGTGAGTATGTAAATTTGATGACTTTACATTCACCTACTCTTGATTTATTTTAAATTCAAATATTTTTCACTTTAGTAATTTAAAAAGAAACTATTTATGTTCACAAAACTTTGTACAACTATATAAATTGCTATAACTTTAAAAATCAATTGTGAAAAATGCTGTTGAGAAGCAGCCTAAATGGATTTGTTTAGTTTTAGACAAAGATACAGTGACTCACAAAAAATATATAAAAAGTGGTTACAAAGATTTAAGAAAATTTAGATTTGTATGACGAGCTTTGATCCGATCAGTCAAAGAAATATAAGAACATCGAGTTACAGAAGCTATTGGATAAGATCAAATATAAACACACACAGAAAAAGAAAGAAAAAGGTAATTTTGCTCCATGATAATACTCGGCTTCACGTTGCAAAGTGACAAGACAAAAGATATCATTTTTTTTACTTCAATTGGGAAGTTTTACCACTCGGCATATTCAGAAAATATATTTCTATTTACAAAAGCATAAATTATAATTTTTTTTTTCATATATCTGTGGTTATTGAAATTTCATAAGCTCAAATGTGTATCGTTTTTAGATCAACTCGTACTGATATTATTAATTTGTCGATCGTCTTGAAATCCTAACACAGTTTGAATCAGTAACGCATTCAATTTACATGGCAGCAATTCAAATCTGTAACTGATGCACAATGGTGTTCGAAGCCACCGTTTAAATCGTTTATAAAGCTCTCAATGTTATTCTGAAAACTAGAACACATTCTGTGGAGCGTGTATGAACGTTGTAACGAATTCAGATTGTATATATCAATGTGTGTGTATTTTAACATAAAATAATCTACAAGATACCTACAAAATACGTTATATTATATGTACATATATTCGCGTTGTTCGCAATATTGTAGAAATGTCAGAATAATATTATGATTATGTTAATGTGTATATATATACACGTATGTGTGTTTAGCTTTCCCATCTCTCCGAATAACGACGTCTGATAACTCTAATTGTTCCACTTATTAACTCGCTAAGTTGCGGATAAATTTAAAAATCTCACCGGGATTTTTATCTTAAATGGTAAATAATTTAAATCTTACTTATTATTTTGTTCAATAACGTGATTTATCTGCGATATCACAATCAATATTTTTTTCATTTATTTTTTTTTTCGATAACGTCGATCTTATCAGTAATTAAGATTTTTTTAGAAATAATCCTCTTAATGTTGTAATTACATTTCATTATATAACGTGATTATGTGAGATTTATTATTTATATAATGTGATTATGTGTAATTAATTAGAGAAAAATTACTTTTGCTCCGCAGCTCGCTTTCAAACACCTCTGGCAAAAGATGCAGAAACACGTCGCCCAACAATGCACCCACGGCAAAACTCAAAAGGATCTTCAAAGTTCCGCCAGCCTCTGTAACAAAAGAAAAGTAACATTAGTGTTCACTTTGTGTTAGCGGCAGATAGATAAGAAGTGTTTGAAAAACGTGTACAACATCAAATCTCCCGGGTATGTATCTCCAACGTGCAAAAAAGATAATTGTGAAGAGAGATACATAATCTTACAATAGAATTTATTTGCATATTCTTTGTGTCTTTGTGAACAACGTTCTAAAATCTTTCGATTTTTCATTGACTTTTAGAGTTGAGAAAGAAGCACTCATTATTACATCGCAAGAGACAAAAATGGAGTTTGGTACACAGAAAAATAACATAAAAAATATATAATTAATAAGACAGAAATCATAAATCATTGATCGATCGTTCGTGTGTTGTTGGTGAACGCGTCTGGTACACGACGATAAGGTTCCTTGAATGAGCTCATGCAACAAAATGAACTATGAAAGTTTATGCTTCTTAATCACGAAATCTCTCTCGTGTGAGCACAATTGCCTTACATCGATATTGCCAGTATATATTTATTTCGCGTATTTAAATCGACGAAAATAAATAATAACTTGAAATATCTCAAATTTTATGTCTTAGTTTTTTTTACGAAATATCACCGATTGCATAATATAACGCAATGTTTGATTTCAAGTCGCAATTTGAATCGTGGTATCAAAACGGAGTAAAATTAAGTTGAAAAACTATATTTTACAGTGTACAATAATTAAATATAGATTGAATCAGATATATACGCATATGTAGTAGATAAACTTTACAATAGTGAGCATTCTATAAATTATATTAGGCAGAAAGTTCTCTTCTTGTAAGATAAATAATAAAAATTCAAAGATATAAAATCACACACATATAATATATTTTAAAAAATATATAAGATTTGACGTAGTCGCGATAATTACTAATAGAGTGTAACAATCATGTTGCTGCAGCAATTTGCAAGAGGCCATTTTGATAACCGTCGTGATGTCAACGCGTGATTCATGGGGAAAAAGAGAGGAAAAAAAATATATAACTAATAAGAGAACCTTGCTCTCGTTTTAACGTGATTGCAATTAATTAAACTGATGATCTCTTATTGCCTATGAACTTATTAAGTCCATTTCTTAAGCAAAATTGCAAACGTGATACACAGCAATATCTTTTGTAAACTGTTTTCGTACCGCAAACGATTATAATGTAAGTAAAAACTTCTATCCTGATTAAATTTTATAAAATACTAATGGATTGCGACAGTTGTACGATAAAAAAAAAAAAAAACAGAAACGTTGATCGATTTGCTTGCAACAGAATAAAAAATGAATTATTGATTAAAACTGAAAGTATCATATGCTGACAATAAAGACAGATAAGATAACTAGATAACAAAGTTCTAGAATATTGCCAGAAACATTCGTTGTTCTGTAAAAAATATGTTTTTATAGTACACAAAACATATGGTTTTAAAAAGTTTAATTTTTCAAAATAACTCAAAATAATATATACAGGTATGTAAACTTTTTAATTATTAATCAAATTTTACGCAGTAGTTTTCTCGCAAAAAGAAATATTGCGTTTACAGTAAGATGTATTTTATTTGAAATTCTAGTGGCGAACGTTTTATCTTTGCATTCGTGAAACATTCACGCCGTGTTTTTACATTTAAAAGCGTAGCATGCGCACAAGATTTAAAAAACCATATTACTGCATTTTGTTGTAACAATTGCAGCGAATTATACAACATTATACCGGAATGTCTGAAACGCGTACATTATAGGTACCGCGTAAAGATACATCTTCTTTCAGCTTACAAATTAATTAACAAATTAACAAATTAATTTTGCATATAAATGTATCTTCGTTGTTGTTATCTAAAAAAACATTATTTCGCTTATGTTTTCTTTCTTTGTTATTGCAACAGATATTGAAAAATCTATTACGTCGAATGATGCAATTTTGCATAATGCAACTATTATAAACATTGCAAGAGAAGCTCGCTATAAAAACATATATTATCCTTGAAATGTGCATCTTAATTTATTTATCTGTCTAATATCATAATCTCGCACACGAACATCTTGAAAGATTCGCGCGCGTTCACTGTTATAAGTCTGTATGACTTAATTAAACATAACAAGTGTGCCATATAATTCTAAAGCTGTATATTTATACATCATCAAAAATGAAAAAAGAGCATCGAGAAAAACAACAATAAAAGAGTGATGCTGACGTGAAAGAGGAATGATTCGCAGTCAGTAGATCAAGTAACAAAAACGACACACACAAACGTTCTCCGACTTCAGATAACAGATGTCGGAGAGAACTGCTATTAGAATAATAACTCGATTGCGCAATCGAATTTGACTGCGAATTGCAAAGATCACGTACTTATTTAGTTAGTGGCTACGTTTTCGTGTCTTTCGAGAAAACAAAAACCGCATAATACATAGAGAAATAATAAATACGAAGTTATTTTATAGATATCTACTACAATAGAAAAGTTACAATATCATAAGTCTTCGAATCTGTATTTAATATTTAAAAAACTTTATTTTCACGAGATTTATAAAGTAATACTAAAATTATAGAAATCTAGTTTTCATATAACAGCGTCATTTTCTCGACACATCTGCAATAGTTTTTCCCCGTGAAGATAGCAGAGAATATCAACACGCTTTACGCTCTGGACGTGACTGATAAAAAGTAAACTTTTATCGTTGTCGAGTAATGTACAATGGGCATATGGTACACACACGCGCACAATTATTTCAACATTCGCAACACGTCGAAAGATCGTGACGGAGTGATACAGTCGGAGGATTCTTTACGGATTATGAAAGGATAAAATGCGAAGAAGAACGTTATAACGACCTGCAACTTTATCAGATATTTTAGAAATACATAACACCAGCCCTATCTTATAACATCCACTGCTTTCTTCTCGTCTAACAAGCGCGAGCGCAAAAGACGAGTTGTAGAGAAAGCAGTTGATTTCTGTTGATGGCTGATTTCCTGTCAGCGTACAAGATCCTCAATACCGATAGTGAAGATAATAACCCGATACACGCAATATCGAAAGACGAATCTACAATATAAATAAAATTTCTCGTCGTTTTTCATTAGACCGATATTGCACAAAAGATCTCGCACATGTTCACTGATAAAAAGTGAGAAAAATTCAAGTGCTCACGATTAAAGTGATCATCATTTTTTTTACATCAGCCTTGTGCAACACGCCTCCTCGACGTGACATAGATCTTTTTCCTCTTGTCGATTAAAAATTGTTATCAATTGATACAAGAGACTAGAGTTCGGGATATAGCATTACCAATTTTATATGTAAGAGAAAATAATAAAAATAAGATATGTAAAATATATTAGTATTTACTTTTTCAAAGCCAATTTAAAATATTTGCAAAATCAATATTAATTGAAAAAAATATAAACGCACAATTTAAAACGAAATATCTTATGTAACGGTGAAAAAATCAACATTCCGAACTCATGGCGAGTGAATGTTCTTCTTTGTCATCGAAACGCGAATAATTGTTGATGGAAAAAGTTACGGAGCATTACGCAATACGATTTTTTGTAATTGTATATTGGGAAACAAATAAATTGTCGCGAAACTTCCTACATTTGTACGAAACTTCGTACCGTTAAAGTTCGACGAAAAATAAAACGTTTATCTCGTTAATCTCACTTGTGTAAGAGAGATAGAGACTAGAAAAACCATCGCATCGTTGATTCAGAAATGGGATAGAGAGATAATAGAGAAAGTTACAACACGCTGCTCAAAAAAACAATGTAATTGAACCGTTATTTATAAAACAATATGTTGTTGCGATCAACTTGATCGTCAGAGTAAAACAGGCATCTCTATCGCTTCTCGATTGCGGGAGAAGATCTGACAAACATGTACGTTTATTTCCGCACATGAAAATGAGCGAATAAACGCTTCGTATCGACGTAGATCGAAAATCAATTAAAGTCAGCAGCAGCTAGGAATGATGTTATATCAATCTCAATCGTCGCTATTTATACGTTTGCGTCCGCAAATTCGCGAAACGTTTTATCGCGAACAAACTTGCGACGAGTACATGCTGCGGTACATATGCATTACGTAAAGTCGATACACTCGAATGTATCAAATTTCTCGATATTTTACGATTCTAGATCTATAATATTTTCATCGAAATTTCTCATCGGAGTCTATTGTCGAAAGGTTAAACGCATGGACAAATATAGCGCGCGAAGAAATGTTTCGGTTCTTTAACAATGATTACATTAACCGACACTTTCAACAAAGCAAATGATGTCGTTAGTTGAATATTCATTAATTTTTAAGAGTGTGCCGGTACCTGAACAAATGTATATATTGAACAAACTTTTGGGATCCCGCCTGATCCAACCCGCATATTTTTTTTATTATTTTCGGGCACCCGCACACTCTTATTAATTTTGCTTTTACAGAGGCCGGATGTTGAGAATGATAAATAATCAAATGTCGTGGTGAGAACGAATGAGAAACGACGAATTTTGTTTTAAGGCTTTCAGAAGCACGCTTCACGTGCAAACAGGCTTGAAATACCATTTAGCATTCTGTGTTGCGTCGACAAGTTCTATGACCTTCGAGTTCCACTGCAATCTATTACGTACATAAAGATATCATCGTCAAATTCATCATGGTTTTCTTTATTCTTTTGTATACATCCTTTGAAAACTAACTGCGAGGTCTATCCTATATTTTTCGATTTTCTATCCCACATAGAGTCACATGGAGTTATAGACATCTAAAAAACAATAAAAAAAATAATAAAAGTTTGTATGGAATGTTTCGTGTATTATTTTTTATTAAAAAAAAATTGCTAGAACTAATACATTAATACCAATTACATCGAGTTAAAAAAGAAATGATATTTTCTTTCAGCGTCACCAAAACTTTGCGTTTGTCAGTGCGATAAATCCACTTGACTTGGATGTGTCACACACAATTTCCATGTTTCCTTCGCATTGTATTTATCTCATAATTCTTAGTAAAAAGCTATATATATATATATGCCATGTGCTGTTGGCATCAGTTCTCTCTGTTGTCGCACACGTTCAATTATTTCGTGCGCAGTTAAGCGTCGGCACACACGTGCCGCCAAATAACGCTTTTACTATGGAAATGCCGAAATGTCAAACATAACGATCTCTCGATTATCGATAAATAGTTCTTCCTTTCTTTTCTAGCAGTTTTTTATTGCATCGATCCTCGTAACAAAGCGTCAAATAAACTCGTCAATAGACTATGTTCTATAGCATACATACATATTCATTATTTAAAAATCCGTTGTTCGTCCATTCTGCCGTATTAAAAAATTGAACTCTATAAAGCGAGAGGAAAAAAGCTTGAGAACCTCTGGTTCGTACGATTCTCAATGCCGAGGTAATTGAGTTCTGCAACTTCGCTACGCATAGGTATATCAGAGATTGCGTGGTAATTCGTACATGGACAAATGAAATCGCGGCAATTTTTGTTGAGAAATTAAATATATCACATAATTAATATTATTTGTAACGAGAAAATAATTTGCTACCGTTTCCTGCATAATTCTCGATTGATCGATGAAATAAAAATGACGTCACGAAATACATGTGTCATACTTTGCGATATCTGTGTGTAAAAGAACACGATAATTATTTGTATAAAACGAAATTTGTGTACAAAAGAACGCAACGTCCTCGTGTTGCAACTATATGCGGTATGTTGTACGTTATTTGTAAGTTTTGTCGCGACAATTATTATTTATATACGCGACACTTTCACACACTGTTTCAAGAGTGTCAGTGTGTGCGAAGTACAAGAATCATCGCGGCTGATAATTCGCGGAAATAAAAATACATACGCGTTGCGCAAACCACCAACGAATGTCACTCGTCAAAGAATTTGTGTTTCACAGTCGGTCATGTGACATTACACAAAAATGAAAACACTCAGTGTCATGCACTGTCGCAACCAGTTTCAAAGGTAAACACTTAAGAGATAACGCGACTTACCGCCGGTTTTTAGATCCGCATCGTCCTGAATAGGAATAAGCCACAAAGGGAAAACACCGGTAAGACCGACCATGGTGCTGCCGATTAGAGAGAATATCCATGGCTTGTGCGAGAAATAGTCCACGACATCATGCCAGTCGTTCGTTCCGCCAAGAATGTACGGAAAGAAGTTCGCGTCATTCGTACAATTTTGAACGCACGCGGCGGCTGCCATGTTTGCTGTCGCGCGTTCTCGGATCTCTATCACTGGGTCGAAAATCTTCTTCTATCCCGTTCCTTGATGATTTGATTCAATAACGTTCTTGATTCGACTGTCCTTCACGACAAAACTCACGATCGCGCGAACGATGTCAGGCTGATGTTCCACCGTTCTTTTCAGATATAACCTCACCGCGATGAAGGCGTTGAGATGAGGTATCGACCTAACCCTGTCCGTTGAGGAAGACGACGATGATACTTATTGTTGCAACGTGATCGACGAAGCTCAGGCCGAAAATATCCAGATTACAGTGTGACAAGATAATAACGAGAAAGAACTGTGATCACGGGCGTAATTTTTCGGGGATCACGATAATGGCTGTGTTTACGTTTGCCCGTTGCGCACAAGTCGCACATTTGTTTTCCGTGTCTGTGTGATTGATGTTTTTCTTTCCGTCAAGAAGACAACCGCGAAGCCGCCGAGCGACCGACTAGCCTGCACTGAGGACTGAGCACGGACGCTTGGAATCAGGACGTCGCCGCTGTCTACCGCCTCGTTGAACCGCTCCGTCAGCCGGTCGTTATTTCATGCCGTTGTGTCGACGCGCGGACAAAGGCATTGACGCCGCCGTGGTCATTAATGCGTAAATCACGGATCTCGTCCGAGAGACGCGTCTCTCTCTCGCTCTCTCGCTTATCTCTCCGTCCGCTTCCGCACTCGACTAATTCGTCGAAAACACTCTGCTTTGCTCAGCTTCGGCTTTGCTAGCTTCCGTAGAAAATCCACCGTATATCGCTACGCTACGACACAGTGACTGACGCGTACTGTTCCGCGAATGACTCCTTTTATGATCGTCGTCATTCCCGCAAAATCGCATGCGCACACAGAATCAAGACGGAGCGAGTTGATCGAAGCGCGATTGACGAGGATACACGAAGAAGAGCGCGCCAAGACGGCAGGAGGGAATTAAAAGGCGGAGCGAGTTGACGACAAAGAGGTTCGATCGTACGACGCAAAGAAAAACGGAGAGAGCGAGAAAGAAATCTGAATGAGAAAAGCGAGGATGAAGGATCACGAAGGGGAGAAAGCGAAAAAAAAGAAAGAAAAAGAGAGAGAGAGAGAGGGAGGGAGGTAGAAAAAAAGTGATCATGTATAACATGTTCGTGCAAAGTCGATAAAGTTAGTTTACGAACACGTTTTATTATTTATTAGAATGTTTTTCTTGACAATGTTGCGATATCAAATTTAAGTGTATAATAAGATTCCGCTCTCTTCGTCTCTCTCTTTCTAAAATCCGTATTAAAAAAATTAGAGTAAGTGATCGAACTACGGTTCGAAGTCGAAGGACTTTTCCCGTCCGAACGACGACGCGACGAAAAAATGTCGCATATGCCTCGGATCAAACCTCCTCGTCTTTTGAGCAGTTTTCGCGGATCTTCTCTTTTTTTATATTGTACGTATTATCGTAAGTCTCAATGTCTCAAAATTATCTGCCGAGATAAGTGCTCGATAACAACACGATTAATTCACGGATAACACTTGGAAATTCGATAACTTTTTATATCTGCGCTGCACGCGCCCAAAGAAAGAACAGAAATTCAAGGAAAGAGCCGATTACGCAAGTAATCCTCGGCTATTTCGCGTGCTTCAAATGGAAATTTATTCGTGTTGCACACAAGAAGAGAATTAGATTTGTGTTTCAATATAGAGAGGAGTCAACGAATAATTCAATTTGAAAACACACGAATCTCCACCTGAGACAACAGCGCCGCTCTAAGCGCGGTCGTCAAAGTACATAGTGCAGACTGTGGACTGTCGAATGTGATTTGTTGATAAGAAAGTTTCACTTTCTCAGTCAGTTATTTTTAAAAATACTTGAAAAAACAACAAGAATACAAGCGATTACAAGTTGTCATGTTATCAATAAGTTGATAAAACGATAAACATCTCTCTGTCTTAAACGTAAAAGGAATATATTAACAAACAAAATATACAAGACAGCACCGCTTTAAAAATATTATATGAAAAATTTGTGTATGTAAAATTTCAATTTTCACTTGTCGATTACCTTTGATTGACGCAAATTAAAAAAGCAAAAACAACAGCGGTTGTCTCGCGTTATGTAATTAACCATCTGTCAAACTCACACAGTTAGTCATAAATTATCTTTGCTTTCCAGCAAAACATTGAAGATCTGAAGAATATATTATTTATATTAAAAACAAATATATTATTTATTACGATAAAATCGCAAATCAATATACATTTCACACTTACGTGCAAAAATAGATTTTCTGGATTTTACTGTACATTGTGTGTAAGATGCGTACACATTATCTAAATAACCTTTTACGTTCTTAACTTAAAAGTTATAAACTTAATAGCGGCTTATCGCACGTAATAAGTCTCTTCTCGCGTGATAACTGTCATCTTGCACTTTCCTACTCTTATCTATATTTCGCATTGCGACCACTATATTTTATATTTAATCCGCAAATAGCACAAAGAGACGCGTAGTTCTTCGGTTGCATTGAATTCGCAATCAAAAGTCAATAATTACAGACGTCATTGCTTGGACGATCACCAAGTCAGCGTCGGCACAAACGGCGTAAATCGCATTCACAATCAGTCTATATGTTTTTTCCGATTCAAAATTGATATCACAGTGCGCGATTTATGTAACAACTTATTGTTCAAGTGTCTGTCATTAAAACTTCCTCTGATTGTGTATTATATATATTTGACAACAGAGATAATAAAAGAAACCGGAGAATATACCTGCGCGCGATCGATATATACATACATAATTTCTATGCGTGGTTTTTATATACACAAAGATTTGTTAGTAATAAAAGATATCTTATCGGTCACATATGTCAAGTATATTTATAGATATCAGCACGAACTTTAGAAAACTAATTAAATACTAAGCAAATATCAGGGAAAAGTTCTAAACGTTAATTAGCAAGCATTTTAGAATTGTGTGGATACATTCGTGTTAAAAAATTGTCAGTTTTGCAAAACGGAATGAGTAGATTTCGTTATTAACTGGCTTTATTAATTTTGAAGAAAAATTTATGAGAATGGTATCCGCAAATATTTACAACTGTAAAATTTATCGTATTTCTGAATGATTTACAGATCATTTAAAATACTTTCGTACAACACATTGCATATGTTTAATATATTTATCGGATTTATTGTTTTTTTCGGACTCTGTTCTGTAACGATCGATTGTCAAGACTGTTGGTGAAAAAATCGTTTTTGCACATGTTCAGGTGTCAAAGAGGCGTAAACTGTTGAAAATTATGTATCATCTCGAGTGTCGTACTTTTCCACGCGACCTTAATTAATCAAGTTGCGAGCGGCAGAATGCCAAGGGCTTGAATCTCGGTCAATGGGAAATCGTCCGTTGACGATCCTTTAATGAATGTAAATTTAGAAAGTTTTCCAAAACCAATACAGATCGAAATTAATTGTCGATATTTTCCTCGTAACTTGACAAAAACACAAGTGTAAAAGTTGTAGAAGTGGAAAAAAATTATCGTAAAATACATATAAGTATTTTAAGAAAGCTATTTGTTATTTCGCTAATTAATTAATTTTACGTGCAATAAATATTTTTGCTATAAATGCAAATACGATCAAAGGAAAGAGATTGTACTTCTCCTTTAACTCATGGAACAACACTTTGCACGATAAATCACACAAATAAAGTATGAGTCAGCTTCTTGGCAGTTTAAGTTTCTACAAGAGGAGGGTATTTTCTGATACTTATAAGACAAGTATCTCTATATAAACTTTTAAATATTTGGCATGTCTATTTATCCGCAATATGAAACAGATTCGATGTTCAACAATACTTAAATTTCTTTTAAGCAGAAACACACACACTTGTTCACGCATGTCTGCGAAAAAATTTTCTATTTCTCGAGATAAATTCAAAAAGTACGTGTGAACGTAATTTACTTTATTGCAAAATATCACCGAATATTTTTCAAAGACAGTCACTTCAAGTCTACTTACATGACACAGCTAGTGACAGTTTTTGGCAGAAGAGTAAAGTTTAGCTCGACAAACAAAAGAAGCAAGTAGTTCGTATATTGTACGTATATGACATACATTATATTTCAATACACATAAAAAAAGACGTCGTTTTCTCTCACGGAGAGCTTGAACCGCGTGTATATATGTATAATTAAAAAATACGCCGGACTTTACTCGCTCGAATGAGATCCGCGTTCCGCTTGCGACTTGCTGAGCACTCCAGCAAGGTCTATTTTGAGAAAGCGACTGAGAGAAACATATACACGATTATTTTAGTTGCAATTTTTCTCTCTTCCAATCCGGCAGAACGCAGGCGGACGTTGTCCACACGAGCATCAACGACGATGACCGAGTACGTCCACTTTTCGTCTGTCGATGACGACGGTCGCATCTGTTCTCGAAATCGACTAGATGCACGAGAAAGCATATTCTCGCGTGAGTCGAGGAAACTAGAGATTTTATTTTGATCCGTCGGACTTTCTTCATGGTGACGGCAATTGTGTCCGAGGCAAACGCAGCTTTGCGTGAAAATGTGGCGAGTCTAGCTCACTCTCCGCGGCCTGCGAACACGATTCCGTACAAAATCTCGAGAACGTGCGTTTTTCCTATCGTACAATTTACAATTTTATAGTATTTTTGTAATATAAATTTTTTCTATACATAAATACGCGTTTCCGTTTTTTTCTTCTACGAAAAATATCGCGTGCGTTTTGAATCTGTCGTGATATTCTTTGCTCACGAGTGATGGTGAAAAGTTGTTGCAACAAGAAGACCTTTGTGATATATTGCAAAAGTGATACATGCAAATCGTATTTGTCGTTCGCATTACAATTAACGAAAAACTTTTTTCACGTGCGTTCTCGTCTCTGCTAAGTGGCACTATTTTGCGAAGTAACTGCGTGGAAAGCTGCTCTTTTCACGCTTCGTGTCTGTTTTTTTTTTGTTTTTCACTTTTTGCGACACATTGAGATCTTTCTTCTCTAATCTCGATTGTCTCGTCTTCCCATTAATCTCGTGTCGTCATGGATATGCGAAGAATGTCAAATTGGAATGTCCTGAGCGTGGAGGCCGCACTACAACAGCTCAACGCCTTCGAAGGAGACAACGACGATCCGGAAAAGATCATAAGGCGTCCTAATACGGTAAGTGCATTTATCTCACGATCTTACTAATCGATCATTTACAAAATAAAAGCGGTACTTATCCCATAGAAATACAAAACTATAAATCACAAGTTTTTTTAAATCTCGCAAATTACTATTTTTATTTTCGAACTATACGTAGATTATACGAATTGCCGTTCGGTAAATTCAGCCGGGCCGAGATCATTTTTGCGACGTCGCGTTCGTTTCTTTTCAACGTTGCAAGTTGTCACATCAATACGCCGAGGAATGTCAATAGCGCTCTTCCCATTCTGGCCTGATGCCTACCTGCCTGTCTGTTTCTGCTTGCCTTTATTTATAACTAATTAAAGTCAGTCGCAAGTGTCGACTGTTCTAGGATGGTCAAACGGTCGACCTGGCTCCATAGATCGAGACTGATTTTCGTTTGTTCAGCGCGAGTTTGTCATATTCGATACAATTTTCACCAAAAAATGCGAGCGAAACTTTTTAATTCGTAGTTGCGTGTGTGTCTTGCGATTCTCTTTGTTCTTCTCGTCCGTGAAGTTACTTGAGCTCTCTGACTACAATGACCACTTGGACGCAATTAGCTGTGGAGCACGTCAGCGCGATATCCAAAGAAGAATTCAGCACGCATCGCGGAAAATCGACGGTAATCCGGATTATTTCTCAGCTTCAGTCACACATTTTATTAAAAACAATTTATTTTCATCAAAACAATTTAATTGACCGGAAATTTATTATCGGATACGAGAGATAAATCATGTTTTACACACGCAAAAAACCACTAGAATATTTCAAAGAAGTTTTATAAACAAATTTTGTGGACAGGACTCAATATATATTACAGTTTACAATATATATTAATATGTTTAAATATTTTAATAATTGTTAAAATTTTGTGTAAAGACCGAACCGAGTATACTTCCTTATGTTACCAAAATTTCGCCGGTTCATACACGAGAACATTTTGTATATTTTAATTATATGATACACGCGGTACCTGTTGCTGGTGGCTCATTAGATGTATCACTTTGAAATCATGCCAATTTATTACGCGTAGAACACACGAGAGACATTAGAAACTTTATTCCACGAGTTAATTCATGCAATCTGGCGTTGAATCTTCCATTACTGATATCATTCGTACACGTTTCCGACTATAACGAAGACAAATGTGAAATCAATTGTCTGTGATGATTTCTGAAGATTCCTATTGGATAAACGTGTATTTTCCGACGCCTCTCGCAATTTGTAATATCTGTTTTTAGCGCGAGCTTCGTACATTAAAAATAAAGCAATCGATTCTGTATTGTATAAATGTATATAAGTATGAATGCTTTTACATACACCATGTAAACAATTTATAAATACATGCAAAAACGAAACCACAAAGCACGTATTTCTCTTCTTTCTCTTGAAGTAATATCTAGAAATTCTCGTAATACATAAAAATAATAACAGAGCACAACAGAGTTATAATGCAAGAATATGAAAATATATTAAAGAAACCATTGCAATGCAAGATAATGCAATAAACCACCAAAGAACGTACGATAGCACTAGCTGAATTCCGCATTAACATTTACATCATGTGAAAAATCGAACTCTGTGCACACACAATTGCGAAACTTGATTCGCGAAAATTGCGCCAAAAAAAAATTGGTAAAAAAATGCATCGAGAATATAGCAAGTGCGCTTCAATGGCGCAAACAAAATATATTCGCGAATAAGTATTAAAAATTAGAAAGTTCAATGACCGCAGATAAAACGAGCACTCTTGTGTGTGTGTGCTTTATCAGGAAGTAAAGTTCATTAAAAATGGAAGGTTTGTATTTCGCGTTTGTGTGAATACAGACGACAAGGTTTAAAATAAAGTACAGGCAAGCCTTCCAAGTCGTATATTTAGGGCGGCGCGCAAGCGCGATCCGATTAAAAGCATCTGAAGACTTGTGTAGTTTGAGCTTACCCGAATTTCGCCTCGTGTCGTGGGATTCCGCACAAACCGCATGTGAAAACAGCAAACAGTAATTTCTTCTACTTTTGTATATCGAGTTTTCCATCACGTAACTAAAAAAAAAAAAAAGAAATAGTTAAAGTGCATAGATTGAAG
Source organism: Pseudomyrmex flavicornis (assembly GCA_014825475.1). Taxonomy (NCBI): domain Eukaryota; kingdom Metazoa; phylum Arthropoda; class Insecta; order Hymenoptera; family Formicidae; genus Pseudomyrmex; species Pseudomyrmex flavicornis. The sequence continues at coordinate 169,498 of QVNW01000021.1, forward strand.
ATCCATATATCCGATACTGTGAAAATCATGTCGAATACATCGAGATAAATCGTGCGATATTAACGCAGTGACGTTTAATCAAAAGAGTAAAAATGAAGGTGACCTCGAATTAAAAGACAGTACTAAACGACAGAACTATTAAAGATAGTTAAATATAGTATTCCGTATTCTCGTTGTGAAACAAAAATAATTCCTGAAATTTGTACATGAGAAAAATCGACAGAAGTTGAAGAGCGAATTTGTTACACTTTTATTTTAATCTAACGTCAAAAGAGACAGCATCATGGATCTTGGTGGTGTGGATGTTTGGGGTCAAATCGCCCTGGAAACTTCTCAGATGTATGTTTCCGAGGGTGGTCCTGCTAAGAGTCGTACTGTAAGTTCTTCTTAATGCAATAAAAATGTCAACGCTACAAAATTACTGGTTGACTTAATTTTCGCACGGACATGTATATGTAATTTATATATGTGTCCGCAAAGTAATAAAATTCACGAGTAATTTCACGAAAATTCGATGTGCGAATCTTCTAAAATAGAATGGCACCTCTTTATACGTTATATATCCGGTATCAAAAAGTCGCTTTATCAATATCGTATCTGTGTGTCACTTTATAACATTTCAAAATTTCACACATACAAAACCGACAAGCCTCGATATCAAATATAGCTTGATTTAACAGAACGAGCAAGCTCGATGGATATATTTACGTTTATAATTTTGATCTCAACATTACGCGCCAACGTGTGTGAATATTATGCATCAACGATATACGGGAAAAACATGCGTATTACAAAATTGTGCGCTTTATTTCACAATGATATTCATACAATTAGTTTTTTTTTAAATTACATAACACATATAATTGATCGATAGTTCGCTGTTTAAAAAATCTTTAAAATATGTTGTGCATCTTACTCTTTCTTAAAGAAAAGATATCTTTTTTTAAAAAAAACTGACAATTATACGTTTTTTGCAGACAATAGAAAAGCTACCGGATAAAGTTCTCTTGAACATCTTTTGTTATCTGTCGCATCGTGAGATATGCAGAGTCGCGAGAGTTTGCAAACGTTGGCGACAAATCGCATACGATACGCGGCTCTGGAAACACGTGTCGCTAAGACCGGAAATAAGCGGGCTTCATGTGAACTCGCTGGAAAATCTGCTACATTTGATCAGGTAAAACTTGTTAAAGCTGTTGACTGTCTCACGCACGATATGACAATAACTCGCAGTCATGTATGTACAGTGAAACCTCGTTTATCCGGACCTCTTTTATCCGGAATGATTGAGGCCCAAACCTCTATTATACGAACTTCCCACCAGTCATTACCAGTGGACCTCTATTTACCGAACGTCTATTATCCGAACTATAACAAAAGATTGTGGGGGGGATGCTGGTGGACTTCTATTAACCGGAAAACTCGGTTACCCGAACGTTCTCGTCCCTTGATCGGTCCGGATAAACGAGGTTTCAGGTTTTGTATTATAAATGATCAATTAAAGTCAGAATGTGAAAAAGAAACCCTAATATGATATTTGCAGCGTCAGATTCGGGGCGTCGTTAAGATACATCGAATTGCCGATCGAACTGATAACGCACACAGTGCTGCACGAATTGGCAAACAAGTGTCCCAATCTGACACACATGTTGCTGGACTTTTCTACTGCGATGCAACTGCACGATTTTTCAGAAATGCAGGCGTTTCCTACGAAATTGAAATACATGTGTATCTGCTTGTCCGAAGTCATCTTCATGGAGGGCTTTATGAGAAAAATTTACAATTTCATCAATGGTCTTGAAATTCTCCATTTGATCGGTCAGTAATTAGTTTTCTGCAAATTCTTCGTGCAGAATTTGTTTTAGAAAACTAGCAAAGAGTTTTTCGATGAATGTGAGGCTAAAAATTCACATTGGATGCTTGTTTTGAATCACATATGTATGAATTACCCATTTTATTTCACTATGAAATTTAAATTAATTATAAAAAAACATCCTCTTAGGTGTTGTTTTTAATGGATTTTTCGAACGCGAAAAATCTTCAGAAATTCTTATATAACAAACCGCGAAAGCATCACAATATCAAAAACTACTGTTTTCTACATATAGGAACGTACGAAAAGGTGGAAGAAGAAGAGGAGGAAATTTACGAGGTAATCAATGTGCACAAGCTGAAATCGGCGACACCGAATTTACGAGTTATCAACTTGTACGGGATCAACTTCGTGGACGATTCGCACATTGACGCTTTCTCCTCCAATTGCATACAATTGGAATGTCTTGCCGTCAATTTTTGCGCCAAAGTGACTGGCTCGACTATGAAGACTCTCTTTCAAAGAAGCAGAAGATTGACGTGTCTGCTTATGCAAGGAACAAGTCAGATATATTGTTATCATCGTTTTTGATAAATTTATATATATTCCAGCACATATAAATATATATTCTATATTTTCCACATGTTTATGTACTTTCATTTTTAATGCTACATTTCAGATCTACAAAGTGAATACGTGATGCAGGTCGAGTGGGAGAAATCGAGCATTCAGGAACTCAATGTTACCGCCACTGACCTCTCGACGGAGTGCCTGATCGACATGCTCACCAGAATTCCCGGGCTTCGTTTTTTGAGCGCCGGTCAACTGAACGGATTCAATGATAGCGTGCTGAAAGCGTGGACCGAGGTCGGAAATCCGCGAAATCTGATAGCGCTCGATTTGGACAGCTCCGACAATCTAAGCGACGACGCTTTGAACAAGTTTTTGGCGCGATATGGCCACCAATTGTACGGCCTCGCATTATCGGGCATGCCGCACATCACCGATCAACTTTGGCAGAGCGTACTGCCGATTATCACCAACGCAAAGTGAGCACGCGCAATTTGATCGATCTCTCGTATAATTTTTGTTCGCGAACTTGGAAATATTGAACCAATGATCGCTTCAGAATACTCGTGATGGGCACTCAAGAGAGATTGGGCGTTAACATCCACGTGGACCAATTGATGGACGGTATTGCAAACAATTGCGCACATTTGGAACGTTTGGAACTGAGATGGGATCCGGAGAACTTGCGATTTTCTGACAAGAGTCAGAAAGCCATAGATATTTTGCGCGTAAAATGCATCAAACTGAAGTGCCTTAGTTTAAGGTAATAAGATTATAATATAAATGAAATAACACATACACAAACGGTATAAAATGCATTTTTATTGCAGCGACGGAAGATACTACGAAATCGTCAAAGCAAATTTTGAGCGAGCCGACAGAATGACCGTCGTCCGTACGACTACTTGTTGCAGAGTGTCGAATTATTATCTGTTAAACAATTACAAAGATTTAATTTTTAATTGAGAGAGAAATACGTCAACGACAAATGTGCATCTCTCCAGAGATGCGTTTTATTCTTTATCGTTGTCATCGTCTATATCGATATAACCAAGTGCCTGAGATATGAAGAGATTCAAAAAATATTTTTTCATGACAGTATCAATTAAACAAAAAGAAGACAATAAAATAATAAAATTCATATCGCACGATCGTACAACAGTTGTAACTTAATATCATAAACTTTTCAACTATTTTCTCCGGCAATAATCCTCGAAATTTCGAATATTTTTTTCGTTGACCAAAAAAGCTAGGATCTAGTGATCTTCAATCACCGCCAAGCGCGTCTTTGTCAACGGCCTTATTGCTATCCATCATCATTGTTCACGATCAACATTAGTCGTCAAGCAAGCGCCAATGACGGTGGTAGCGGTTCGCAAGCTATCGATTATTCGTTAATTTATTCATACTACTGCTGAGAACAGACGACGACGACGACGACGACGCCGCACTGGCCACTGCTGTCGGTCGATTCGGACCTCGCTCGTTCGACCACAACACGCGAGCAGCCACGTTTATATGCCGCGCTATAGTCGATCAGGAACCATCGTCCTGGCGGCCGTCGTCGTCGAGTCATGCCGCTTGCATGATTCCCATCGAGAACCGCCGCCGCCGATTTATCGTACATTTTTATCGCGTCCTATATGTCGGACGTCGAAGAAGCCGAAAAGCGGCTGAAAATCGTGCTCGTAGGTGACTCCGGTGCTGGCAAAGTGAGTTTCATAGTGTCATCCACGTTTAAGCGATCGAAAAATGTGTTTCGCGCGTCGAGGTGGTTGATCCCTTTCTTTGTCACCGTTTTCGTACTCGAAACAACGGTGACGAAACAACGCGTGTCGTTCACTTAAATTTGTTTGCCGATTGCCATGGTGAAAATAGAGCGAGAGACCCTTTCAACAGGTGATCCTCGTTGTTTTGTGTTGTTGAAAAGTAACTTGAATTTTCTTCTTGCGTGCAACAACGCGTTTTGCGTAAGCAGAAAAATCAATGCGCTCGATTTTTTTCTCCTCTGTGGATATTTATACAATCGCATACTTACGTAGACGCGCTGCTATAAATATTGCAAATTTGATACAATGATATTGTGATTTTATATAGTTAAATAATAATATATAGTTTGTTCTTTATAACAAATATATTTGCGGTGTACTCGTGCTCGCTGTGGATTAATGATGAATGTAATAATACGAGCTTGGATCGATGAAAGCTCTGACCACGACTTCGTGTTTCCGGATCCACCGCGGAGATTCTCGCAACATGCGATGTCTGCGGTTACGCTGTTCTCTGCCTTGCCAATGATATGACAAATAAGGCCGATCGGCAAGCACAAATATTCTGATCGATGATTTTTGCATTAAATGAGACGAACTATGTAGGTCAAGCATGAATTTATTAACCTTTTAAAGTTGTTTTGTATTTGCTTATCACTGAACGACGCTCGACGTGAAGAAAAAACTCTGATAACGATATATCGAATATAATAATATAATTTGATCGTCTATATAAATTAAAATAAATATTTTACTCTCTTATAAATGAAATTCTTTACTTATTCGAACTCGGATTTAATTTTGAAATTTATTTCTCGTCCGCGTTAGTTTCTTCTGGTTACTGTAACGGTATCGATTACACTAATCATATCGAAATAATACCCGGTTATTGTCCTGACCGCGCGACGCCTGTCATTTTTTTTTAATTAAAAGAATTAAATTATTCTTTAGACTAGCATCGTCCAGAAGTTTTGCAACAACGATTTTACCAGGCAGTACGTGCCTACTTCGGGCATCGACTTCTTCCTGAAGAACATTACTATTGGCTGTTACAAAAATGTCAATTTACATCTGTGGGACGTCGGAGGACTCGCCCTGCACGGCAACATGTTAGACAAATATGTTTTCGGAGCGCATGTAAGATTCACAAACAATTTTCATTTGTAAAATTTTTTTAAAATCTCTTTTGCGTGTTCTTATTGTGTAATACTTTCAAAATTCATTTCTTTGTAAATCACAGATTATTCTTTTGGTGTACGACGTCACGAACAGTTCGAGTTTTGAGATTTTAGAAGAATGGCTTAGTCAGATTAAGAATTTTATCGATGCTTATGATGAACCGCCTCTGATAGCGATTGTGGGTAACAAATGCGATATGGAGCATCAGAGAACAGTTAAGAGAGACAGGTCGCATCGATTCGCCGCGGAAAATGGATTTCCGTGTTACGACATGTCAGCGAGAACGGGAGAATCGGTAATTCTTATCTTGAAAAAAAATGATAGAAGCAAGCATACGTATTTTTCGTTTCTACAAAAATCGTTTTTACGTTTTTTTTTTTATATAAACATCGTAAAGATTTTATTGTAACATTTTGCAGGTGTCTCTGTCTATAGCAACCCTAGTGGCACAAATCCTGGGTGTCAGATTGACGAGAACGGACCAGGACTTTCACAAGCCCATTATTATCGCCGAAATCGGTGATACGGTAGACATAAATTCGATACACAAGGTTGTGAAAAGAATTCCGAATAAGAAGCAACATCCGATCGCATTCCATCCTCACTTTCCTGCTTCAAAATCCGCGGTGTGCGCGTTGCAATAATCATTCTTCGCTTTTCAAAACACTTTTTATAATAGTATGAAAACACGATAGAATATTACATGTATTTGAGTTTTGTCGAACGTAAAAATTCAACAAGAATTATACCGCAATAATAAATAATGAATACTTCTTATACACGATGTCGGACAATATTTAGATATAACATTGACATGTATTACGTGACACGAAGAACAATTATTTAAACAATTGATTTTGTACGTGTGCACAAATGTACTGAAACTTATATATATATACACACAATATAGATAAAAATAAAAATCATATTTGTATAGAGTGGGGCCAACAATTTTCTTTTGTAGATTTAAGAACAGATTTTTATTGATCACATTTTCCTAATCGTAGCAATATAATGTTATACATACAACATGGATTTATATTAATTGCATAAAGCCAAAAAATGTGTATCTAAGAGTATCGTCGACGTAATGAACCAACATACATATACCTATCTATATTTATAGTTATACAACAATGTATCCATAGTTATAAAATAAGAATATTATATCATGTTTTTAGGGGAAAATCTAATCACATAAGAGAAGAAAGAATATGTACAAACAATTTTTATTATATTTCATTTTGTGTCTCATTGATGTAATGTAAAGCAGCCAATCATCCGCTTATGCGTATATATGGCACAAAACATTATTCACTTAGACTAAACTTGCCGACACAATTGAAATTATATATGTGAAAATTAATACATGTGTATATATATATATATATATATATATATAGTAATTTTATTTTTTTTATTGTTACTATTAAGGAACACGTCAGAATAAACTTTTACCTATTCTATTTTATTTCTATTTTATATGTTATTATTTCTAGCAAACAAATGTTTATATTTATATAAACTAACAATCATAGTTATTTACAATTAGAAAATACACTTAGGAAGGGCAATTTGTGTGCGTACATAGTAAAAAGGAAGAATTTTATATGGTGTATGTATATAATATCTATAAAATTTATATTGCATGTTAAATTACGTATCTATATATAATAAAATTCAAAAAGTTCTAAGTAATACTCTTAATAAATTGTTCAACAATTTGTTCGAATGCTGCAAATCAAGGTGCTCGTTTGTCAAACCACCTATGATCTAGTGGAAAACTAGTAATTCATAAGTCGAGATACTTGTTATTTTTCTTCCTAAATAATTATATATTCTCAAAAGATATAAGTGAAACAGTATATTCTTGAGATATATAAATAATATTTACTAACGACATACGGACGGTGCAGTTGTAATATTATTTGATTGTTTTTTTTTTTTTTATCAAATTACAAATTATCACATTCTGTACAACGATTCAAGATGGAAAATTACAAGTTCGTGTTATCATATATTACGTTTCACTGATTATCCGCGCGCCGCATTTTTATAGAATAATATTCTAAAAAATCTGTTATGGTTTTTTGTTCTCATTAACATTCTCAGTCTATTAATATTATCGTCGAGTATATAATCGAATATTCTTGCCTGCTGTGGCTTTGAAAAAAAGTACCATTTTTCCACTATAAATCAGATTTCACGAGCGGTCTTCTCGGCCACGTATTTTTCTCCAAGAGTTTCTCTTTCACTTCCCACAACTGATTGAGCTTTTCATTCAGAGGCGCAATGTATGTGTCAAGCCACTCTTGTATCGTGTAATTGTCGTATATGTCTTCCATAGCCGTGCGCATTTCTTTCTCGATGTACATTATCTCCATCCTGTATCTGTCCAAGTCGATCACTGCTCGTTCGACGTAACTGGGACTCGCAAACGAATACTTTATATTATACTGTTTCAACCATCCTTTGTAAGTGTTGTCTTGCTCCATTTTCATCACGTCCTGCGTTAGAGAGTAGAGACGTAGAACGGTGGTGTACACCGACGATCCGTGAAAGCCGCACTTGGTCCAGCCGTACTGAGGTTCTGATACGGTCAAAGAAATGATGCCGTCGCATTGCAAAATTTCGGCTATGTGACTAGGTAATTCCACGGGAAAGCTGTTCAGATATGACGCTTGCAGCACGGCTAAATTAACGGCGAGAGAAGGTATGCTTACTGGTAGCAATTCGCAAAGAACACTGAAGTGATCATATCTTTGCCACCCGGTCAACATCACGCCTTTGAATGTGATCTGACTGGAGTATCGCTCAATGATCTCTAACCAGCGCAGATGATTTTCCATGTGATACGAAATGTCTGTGTAATATCTGTCCGGCGAAGTAGCACCTTTGAACGCCGTCGCTACCCAAACTTGCTTCCAGACTGTGGCGTAACTTTCCCAAAGCTGATCCGTTAACGTCGTACCAGGATCGGTGGTGTACTTCCATACAACCGGTTCTATCATCGAGTGCAGACCTCTGTCGATGATTTCTTGCGGTGATATTTCACGAAACTCATCATCCCACATGAGCACAGTCAGATTCGGATATTTTTCTTTGATGTACTTGACTACAGTGAACACGTGATCGAGGAACAATTGCCGTTTGCTCCATTGTTTCTTAGCCATAACATCCAAGCATCTAGAACATTCTCCTATTTGATAAACCTCATCAGCACCAATATGCAGATATTTCGAAGCCGGGTGTGCGGATATAACTTGATTTATCATTTCATATATCAGTGGAAGCGTTTTATTATGCGTAGGACATAATACTTGTGGATAATGTGGAACTTCTCTCAGATCTTTATATCTGTCTAGTTTGAGAACAAACTCCATATGACCAAAAGTTTGCACCAATGGTATGATGATCAATTGATTTTTCCTAGCTAGAATTTGTATTTGTGCAATATCTTTCTTAGAGTAAGCGTTATTGGCATGGATGTCCTCGATACTGTCCGCAAAGGGAAACATGTCCTCGTATTCAACAAGCACACCAGTGGCACCTAGCTTCTTGAGCAGAGGAAACAGGTAACTGTAGTAGCTCATCTTTGGCGGAGCACCTTTCAGATCCAGATGAATAATCTTGTGGCCCTTGAAGAGCGGGGTGCCAAACATCTTGTCGTTGGTCAGCTTTTTGTTCCTACCATTTTTCCAGTTCTTCATGATCTGTTCTTCAGCCTGCGAGGCGTCACGAGGATTGTCAATATCATCGCCCAACGAGAATCCATTCTCTACGCGCAATTGAGCGCCGTTCTTGTTTGACGCAATCTCGTCAACCTCGTTACTCAATACATGATATATGACGACTAGCAGAATGGAGCTGATCGTCAAAATCACCATCAGCGATGCTCGACCGCGTAGACGCGTCATGACGTCGTGAATCCGCGCGCGCTGTGACAACTTCGTGAACGTGAAGTTTTATCGCGTCAGCACGTCCATCGTCTGTGAATTGCGCGTCTAGACAACCATCGTTTGTTATCAGATATATTTATTATTGTTGAGCAACGTGGAGTGTTTAATCATACACACTCATTAAAATCGTGTTCTCACCTTTTCGGAAGATCGTTGTTCTCGCAAATAGTTGCAGAAGACGCACTAATGTGGGATTTTCAAGTGGAAGATCAAGACAAATCGCACAATCGAGATCGTCAAGCTAATGTCGTTAATTGAATTCTTAAAAAGCGTTTCTCGCAACTAGAAAACGGAGCACGGTCGGTCAGATTTGTGCGGACAGGCGCAAAACAACAGATGTTTGTTTTTAGCAACTGCACCCTTTGCACTTTTCTCACTCTTCTTTCCCCCTCTTTCAAACAATCGACCGTGTAAATCTCTTCTGAAGTGCGAAAAGTGTGAAAACGCGCTACAGTAGCAGCGTATATACATACATGTTTAAAATCCAGAAAATGCTATTACACAGGACAATGCTTTCATGTTTATATATTATAAATAATGACCTTCAGACACCAGGGAATTTAAGACAGAGAACACCTTTTGACAAACGTCATTCCATGTATAACATGGAATTCATGCAGTAAATGATCAAAATATTTATAGAAACAAAATTATATGCGTGAGATGTTTATATAAAATTGCAATAAAATTAGAATCAATAAAATGAATGACTAACATTTATATGTATATATAAAATATATAATTTTGTTTACCTCAATTATATGTACATCGTTGACTCGATTGTCTGTTGTACACATTTTGACAAAAACAGTGTGGCATTCTTGAATGTCGGAAAGTGACGATTCCTCGGCTGGGATGTGTAAATTTATTGTGACAAGACTGCGACCGACAATGTTACACTCGCGAACATACGCGCACGATAATACTTAGCAGCAAACGTCTTTTTATGCGCAACACTTATGATTCTCGCGGACGATTCACTATACACGAAAATTCCATACAACGCACGAGTGATTTGAACACAGTTCCACTATTTGCCGCGACATACTTCAACATGGCCGTAGATGCGCTGCGTTCCGATATTCACTAACCTAACCCTAACCTAACGTACTAAATCGAAACGCGGCCATTATTACATTTCGACAATTGCGATATATCGATATTACATTTTATCGACTGTCATTGACTTCGATTGCAACAACGGAAACGCAATTTATACGTTTAAAACTAGAGGTTTCTTGGAGTTTTGTTAATTGCGTCGTACTTTTATTCGAACAAGAAAAGGAGAATATTGTGAGTATTTCGCAGATAATATGCTTTGCATTTAGATAATTGTTTGCAACAGTTTTTCATACTTGTAGTTTGTTTTGAAGTGGAATGCAAAATTGTGAATTTAAAGGCAAATCATAACCTTTCAGAGTGCGAATATACACTTCCAAATGGATCATAGCATCAAAGCTGAGGTATATAAATACATATTAGAACGATACAAAAAAATCGTAATATTATTTATATTATTCAATTGTCAACGCAGCAGTTTAATTTTATTTCTTATAAGCCAAAGAAAATCACATAAGTAAATTTTTATGACAGACTACATTTGGAGATCTTGAAGTGGATGAGCGATTCCAGAAGCTGAAACGTTCCTTGAAACTGGCGATGTTGAAAGCAAACCACAGAAAGATGTCTGAGGAAGAAATTGATACACGTGTATCCTTGCCTGGTCTTTCATCCATTGATGGAGATGCCTTTAATTCAAGTTGCACAACCTTGTGTCCAACATCTTTGAAGAGTGAGGTCTTGGCTTCCAGCAATAATTTGAGGAACTTACTTTTGAAGAAACCAAGTTTTTATAACACCAATCAAAAACAAATAGCTACTTCTAGTGTTAAACAATATGACATTAAGCACAAAAATGACATTGATAGACTTATTATGCCACCACCAGAAATACCTACAGTTTGTCATGTCTCTAAAAAGCCAATGAATACATTGTCGAATTGTGAAAATACAGCACCTGTTACACTTAATAGCTCTATTCAGTCTTCTACTGCAAATACTTTTTCTTCAAAGAGCACTGGGATGTCTTCTAATATAAATAGTGATAAAGAGCACTTGAATACTGATAGAGTGTTTTCGAATTGGAAAGTTATGTTGGACAAGCAGCTTGAATTAAGAGTTAAAGGAACATTAAAATGGTGAGTGCTATAAAATATATTCTGCATATAATGTTTATTATTAGTTTCTTTCAAATCTTAATTATTTTGTTTATGCTAGTGGGAGTCGTGTATATAGCAAACCTATTATAAGAAGATACAATATCAAATGTGTTGAATCCAAGTTCAAATACAAATATTATCTTGAAGGAAATATTGTTGATGAAAGAAATGGTATAAGTTTATGAGCTGTAATAAAGTATAATTTTATGTTTTATATCAGTATATAACATCTTTTTAATTGTTACACAGATCTACCAGATTACATTCGTGGAAAATTTTACAATGGCTTTCCTGATGACTGGGAGAACGTTTATCAGGTATGGAGAATGTACTTCACTCAAGGATGTCCTGTGACATTTCACTGGCCTACTCCCATTACTGACAGTGATGACGATTTAATAAGTGAAGTGACAGATTTCACTTATGCATACAAAAGCAAAAATAAAGTTGTTTCTACAACAGAACGTTACAAATCTGTAGAATGTACCAAAATACTTGAAAAGTCGATTAATAAATCGCTAGAAGAAAAAAAACATAATCATTCCGATCACTATCAACAAAACAACAGAAACAATTCTATGGTTTTAAAGCCCATTTCTGAATTCAAAGAGAATGAAGTTTATGTTGCGCAAACAAAATTAGTCGATATCGGAAATAATAACCAAATGGATCTGGATTTTTCATCCGAATTTGTTATCAGAAAAATACGTTATTTAAAAGATTTTCTTCAAGAGGACCAGATGAACATTATTATTAACAATCTGGAGCATAAAAATTGTTCTCCCATATATGTTAATAAAGTTCTTGAAATATTAGATGATTTGGATTTTATAATGACTTATAGAACAAAATCAAAATGTGATGAGAACTCAGTAGTCTCAGCAAGTTGCGAGACATCCAAGTCGGAAGTGATACCACATAAGTGTGAAAATAAAATAACAGAACAGAAACATTGTAGATATTCTAACGACTCGAAATATGAAAATCAAATTATTCACACATCAAATTATTCATCAAATGAACCAGAATATGACAATTCAGATCAATCAGAAAGCATTTATTTGGGTGTACCTAAAGTATCGTTTGAACAAGTTTTAAAAACTAAAGAATCACTTGGAAAAACTTACAAACGTAGAGAGAAGAAGAGAAAAGTTTATACAGATCTTCAAAAGAACGCGACAAATGCGCAAAACAACACTGAAAATGTGAGATGCAAGACTGTCTCAACTTCAGTTATTAACTCTACAAAAGATTGGCTTTCCGAATCTTGCGTTAGTGTCACGGAAGATGAAATAGAAGTCAGTGATATGAGAAAAAATCATGAAACAGAACGTGTTCATAAACAGCAAGAAACAAGACAACAACAAACGATTTTCTCCAATCATCAAGAAAATGAGAAAAATGTTGATACATATAGAAAAAACAAACCTGAAAAGCACACAGAAGATGTACGATGTTACATTCCGTCCGAAATACAAAGAAGTAACGAGTATATTTTTGTACAAAAACAAAACTTTCCGCATAAAGTTAAAAAAAATGCGCAGTTTATTCCTGATATCGACTATCAGACTACCAAATCTGATCTCGATGCTATAAAAGTAGACACATGTATGAAAAAATCAATTAGAAGTACAACATTAGTATCGCGCGTTAATTCGGACCAAGAAAGTGTAAATATTGAAAACAATAATCTTCCTAAATCTTCTCACGTCTCTCAAAAATCACATACGGAACTTGCTGAAGAAACGAAAACTGAAACTGCGAAAAAGTTAAAGCCTACCATAATCAGTTCAATACCGGTAAACTTGAACTTAAAAATATGCAACACAAGTTCGAAATCTGAAAACAATTCGGATGTGAGTATTATCGTAGACGACCGAGATGAACAATGTACGAATATTCGGCCAACAGAAACAAGTCCCAAGAAGAAGTCTATATCGCCAACTGTATCTACGAATAATATTCGTTCTAAGACGACAAACGACGGTAAAAGAGAAATCCGTTCAATAACTAATGACAAAAAAGAAACACATATGGATTCAACAAAGTCAGTGACAAATCAAAATGGGCATTTGACAAATAACAAAAAAGAAACGAACAGTACAAATTCCACTTTGACGAGATCGATAAAAAATCAAAATGAAATCTCCAAAAATGTTGAAACTGGACCTCGTAACACTAAAAAGCTGACTGCATGGTTGCCTAAAGTAATATGTTACCCGCAATCAAAAAATGAATTGGGCTTGATTTTTGAAGGAAAACTGCTCAAGTTAGTTCAATACATATAAATAGAATACTGAGTGCGGTGATAGTTATTTTATTGGACACTATGTATTTTGCTCTTTAATTTACTTAATAATTAAGCGATATTAATGCACTTCTTTTACAGCGAAGCTGGTCACGTTGTACACAGGAAGTTTTCGACTAGTGTTGTACTAAAACGATTGTCAGCAAAACTAATTGAAACGGTGGATCACCAATTTTATGAACTTTATGGGTCTTTCAACGATAGCAAGCACAGTACAGTATTAAAAATCTAACAAAAATAATACTATATGATAATGTCAATCAGTTAATAAATTTTACTCTCTCGATTGTATTTAGATTTTCCTAAAGAACTCGCGAGACTATGTCGTAACGGATGTCCTACCAAAATCGAAGAATTTTGTTTGACGTGGAAAATGTTAAATGGTACACAAGTTTTTCAAAAGTTTTCTTGTTTCTAATAGATATGTCGAAATATTGTGTTCTTCGTTCTGTATGTTAAGCATTCACATACATACTCCATTTCTAGATAACGTGCAGAAAGTTACCGAAACATTTCACGAAACTTCGGTAGATTTATTGAATACTGCTGTTAGTTCACGAGGCCGTAAACTCTTACCACCGTTAAGTTATTGGACAGGTAAATATAATTAAACGGATTAATAATAGAAATAAAATATTTAAGCAAAAATAAGATAGTTAACTAATAGAATAAATAAAGTGCGGTAAAGAAATTTAGTAAATTTCATACTTACTAGAAAGAAAAAATAGTTTTTTACTTAATATATTATTTTCTGTATAGGTGAACGAATATCTTTAAAAGATAATAACTTAGTTTATAATCCAGGCAATTCGAATGATTCGTTAGTTTCGCTGAGTGAGAGATCAAAAACAGCATCGGTAAATATATTATAAAATAATTAAGAATGAGAAATAAATTTTATTTAAAATAATTTTTTGACGTTTTCATTTTATATATGCATTTTTTATGCTTTGCAAATCACGTAGAGTATTGAAGAAAAGGAGAAGTCAAGAACGGACTTAAAAAAACCAACAAAAAAACAAGATGTTAATAGGCAACAAGTTTCGCCTAAATCAAATACAGTCTCTGACACAAATAAAGATCCAGTAAGTTTGATTGTATATAAATATTTTATATATATTTATTAGCAAATTAAACTGTGTACAAATTATATTTTTCTAATACATAGACAGTCATCAATGGAAAACTACAATCTTCCGGCAAAACATCTACTACATCTAAAAGAAAGAAGAATACGAGAAGATCCGCGATTAACGGTAAACAACGAATAATGCAACAATTGACATATTCGACATCTACTTCCAGCGAAGAAGAACAAGAACCATCACCGCTAAAGGTTAAACTTCAAGTCATTTTGTTTTTTTATACATATAAGTAAAAAATATTTTTGTGGATACTTATTTGTAGTTTTTATTTTTTTTTTTTTGTAGCGAGCGCGCAGTTCTCGATCTAGTATAAATGCAATTGCGCTCCCACAACAAAATATCAAAACTCGACAGAATAAACAGACATCCTCAAGCAAGACCGTACGGTAGGCAGCACGAAATTCCACGTAATTTCCACTTCTTTTATTTAGACGATATTTATCGCTTTAACCGATGCAATGTTTTACGTGATTTCCTTTATTGGTTTAGTCATGGCAAAGTTTCATCAACGAGAAAATCTGGTTATGAAGTAACGTGTGTTTATTACAAAAATGTTCAGTTGTCGGAAGATTTTCTGTCGGAGGATCAAGCATCGGTCGTGTAATCTCAGGTGATATATTATTTTCGTAGAATTAATACGTAGTATTTAATAACAGATACTCATAAAAAATATTATTTTTCTACATATATATTCTCGTTGTACTTCTATACTATTGTTTATATTATATATAATATACACTGTACGTCGTAAGTGATATTGTTGCAAGTACAAATATTTTCTTGCTTTGGTCTACTGTGAATTTTCGTGTTTCGATGTATATTTATCTGATTTTAAAAATGTTGAAAAAGAAAATATTTAAAAAGTATTGAATACACAGTGTTTAAAAAAAATTTTAAGATTTTTTGATTGCTTGTTTTTGACAAACAGAAACGTTCCAAGCTTTTTTTTATGACAAAGTAAACATCTCATTTCGTAGCTATTATTATGTAATAAGACTGTTAAGGAAGATGTGTTTAAACATATAATTAGATATATTTTGTATATATTACAGTAAAAGTCACAGCATAAAAAATTAAAAAATACAAAACGCATTCATATTACCAGTACATGGTTTATATATTGAAAGAGTGAGAGAAAAAAGGAAAGTTGTAAATGAATCAAATTCACAAATAAATTGTCAATGTATTTATTTTACTATTTTAACAACTGTATAAATTGTATATAAGAAATACCATCTACTCTAAGTCAGGATACAAGAAACAACTCATCGGAGAATACGTATTTAATTAAGTGTCGCATATAGTCGATACAGATACACATATATATTATTAGTTATTTTTTCTATTTTGTACAAAAAACCTATTTTTTATATTTTGTACAAAAAAATCTCTATTTCTATACATAAAAATGTTGAATACTTTAGCGTTGTTTGTAAATTGAAGTGAGTAAAGAGATTTCGCGAATAACATGTATCGTACGAAAAAATTTTGACATATAGTTTTTTTTGTTAAAAAAAAGAAATCATGTGTATAAAGACTGTTTGATTATACGCTAGATTGTAATAAAATTTTCCGGAAAAAAAAGTCGTAAAGTTCTTACGTGTTCGCGTCGAATAATTACTCGTGTGCTAGCTGATAATGAGAGAAAACGCGTCAAAGAAAAAGGTATATGGAAAAGTACATGGAAAAGAAAAGTTCCGCGTCTTCCCTTTGGAAAGCTTTGATATCCTAGTATAACATATAGGCATGCATTATATTCACATTTGTGAAACGCACTTATACTGCTATTATGATGAGTTTATAGCACTCAGTTTTTTCTATGTATATACGTACTGCAAACATGTCGACGACACCTACGAAAAATGTGTCAACTGCCCTTTTGAGTATATTTTTTTATTTACGATTACAATTACCTTGATACTATTGTGTCATTATTTCGAAACAATGTTGTAACTTTACTAATGTAATAACATATTGGTGTTTTTAATATTTTCTTAATCTCTTGAATTGTACCGTCACACACGCGCAAACTTCAAAACAAATTTATTATTATAAAAAAAGAAAAAACTAATTCTTCTGTAATCAAAGTGGCAGTTTTATAAATTATTTTTATACATTTTTTATTGGTGTCGTCAAGATGTGAAAAAAAATAAAAAAAATAATCAAATGTATGTAACATTGAGTGTAGATTTTCTATATATTTATATATATAAAACTTTTTTATATACATTGTAAAAGATAATCGCGAAGAGATGTAATATGAGTAGATTTTGTGTCCGCAAAAAGACGATTGCATATTGCGCCACAACAATTTACATGATATGGCGATCTGTCGAACGTCATTTCTTTCTTCTAAATAAAACTTCGCGTACAAAAAAAGATAGGAAGCACGATATATGATATACATGCGTATAATCTATGTAACTAATATAAATATTGTTATATTGTTTTATATACTATATTGTGTGATATATATAGTATATAAAATTATATACACTATATTATATTATATATTACAAGAGATCCCAAATCAACACATAAAATCAATAAGACACGATAGATAAGATAGTTTTTTAGACTAATGCACAAGTTTTTCTTTTAAAAAAAAACAAAACAATTGATATAATTTCAAAGTTGCATAACTGAAAAAAACTGCTATTTATGAACTTGAGCACTGGTGAAAATACATAATTGATATATGTATGATGATGTACGATTTCCAAATTATGATTATAAATAAGCCCTCTATTTTGTAAAGAAAACAATTTTAAATCAGCTATAAGATTTATTGTTAAAAGAATCTGCAGTGATTTTGAGATACCCTGTAAACGTATAAAGGAAAGGCGAGAGATGAAATAAACCGCGTGAAATAAAATGGATCAGTTCCTATACATATACATATATATCTATATATGTATTCAGTTACTGCTATATTAATTATTTTTGACTTACTCTGTCAAAAAAACCAGTGACCAGTTTAATTTATAGAATTTATTATATAAAACTGGAAATATATACATCCATTCAATTGTGAAATTAAAATGCTTTCATATTAACAATGTCTCCAATCGCTACCACTTTCCACTAAATTGAAGTATGCCTCGAAGATGTCAGGCAATTAGTAGCAACTAGATACATTGTTAATATAAGAACATTTTAATTTTAATCGAGTAAAGTAGATGTGTATTTTCAGTTTTATGTAATAAAGTTTTCTATAAATTAAACTCATGTTCTTCTTTGACAATACTGTACATACATCAGTGGTCTTACTATATATTTTTATTTTTTTTTATCTTGTTTTCTAATTTTGAGAAATCAACATCACATTTTCCATTTTACTACATAATTTTATTTATTCCCAACAGATAATATTATTTATTGACTAGATAAATATAGAAACTGGTCCTTTTTATTTTTAACGCGATTCATTTCACATCTTGCTCTCTTTCCTTATATACATATATATATAATATTTATTTATACTATGCACAAACGTACAACGGCAATTCCGTTAGCTCTCGTCGTAGAGGGGTGTACCATCTCCGCTTAGAGACATACTCCGCGGACTAGAATTCGTGTGTGGAGTACCCCGTGGTGATTTATATGGCTGATTCCGTGTAGAGGACGGCCTACTCCTTCCAGAAGGTGTCACTCTACCGATTGATTCATCATAGCTACGTGGAGTTCTCCTGGATTCTTCATACTTGGGTGTCGAACCACTGAAAGCATATTCGACAATTGATTATAATCAAATATAGCTAAATATACAAAAAAAAACAAACAATACTCACGAAACTCGAGGACCACCCTTTAATCGTGCTGCCCACGCTTCGGCAGCTTTCTTCCAATCTGTCGGATCGCCGGAAGGAGTTGACATAGGTGGCGTAGGTCTGTGAGCGGATCTGTGATGGCTAGGAGTCATCGAAGGCGGCGGCGGATGCATGAAACCTCCCTGATGACTAGGAGTTTGTTGACCGTATCTGGGAGTAGGCTGACCGTGATGTGGCGTGTGATGCGGCGTCTGATATGGAGTCATGAATGGAGTTTGGCCAGATGGTGTGTATGGTGTGTTCGGATACGTATGTACTCCACCGTAACCGCCGGCTCCAGCTGTTCCTGGTGTGTGTGGCGGATAGTGATGCGGCGTCTGATTCGCCACTTGAGACAACGAGTGAAGCATATGATGTGGAAGATTCTGCGCAACTCGCTGTATCGCCTCTTGATTCATTCCTAAAATTGATTAAAATAGTCATTAAAATGTTTTACAGAATAGAATTTTTATTTTTTCTTCTTTCGTGATAATGATGATAACGTAGACTTACCACTGATTGCTCCTGGTGTGGCGTAAGGTGTTCTAGATGTCATCGCGCCACGCGGCGTGCTTGGAGTAGATTGTCCAGGAACTGGATCCCTGAAATGTTCTTTGAACCATCGTAACATATCACTTACTCTGCCGAATATTTGTCCTCGGAATTTAAAACCTTCAGATGTTACAGTAATGTACTCGTGACGGCAGCGAGTACGAGGCAGATACGACAACAAGAATTTTCCTGGATAAGTCTGTAAACAAAAATAAACTTGATGCAATTCTTACACATTTAGAAAAAAATCAAATAAATTTCTTGAATTTGCCATACGATGCTTGAAACACCGTTTGTACAATCATGCGTTTATTACCTTAGCTGCTGATATTATATAAGGAATTCCACTAGGATTTTCCTTCTTTTGTTCTTTCAATATCTCTTCTGCTTTATCCCTAATTCCCTCTACTTGAGGTTTATAGTACTTAAAGTCCAGCAATTCCGAGGCATAAGCAGCCATGGGATTGACGTGTCGAGCGATAATTTCGTCCAAATCTTCGAACTCTTCGCTACCAATCCATAAACTCTGTCCCAATGAGAAAGCATTTTCTTTGCCCTCTTCACGAACGTCAATATGCTGTAAAATGTCATCGGTCACTTTCCACGTGACTGTCAGGTGATCGGCACCTTTACTGCTCGGTCTCACTATTGCTTCGCCTTGCTTCATAGTTTGCATGAGTTTCACAGTTTCGGTAAAACTGATGTTATGGAAGGATGGATGGACAATCACACGCTTCACATAAATCTGCCGCTGTTTTGCTTTCTTCGCATCTTCTTCTATTTTTTTGTCTCTCTGCTCAGCTTCGGTATCGTAAAATGGATCTCGTTGTGGTCTAAAGATGTGCAAAATTATGATTTATATAGAGTAAGTTACATGTAGAATATTTTTAGACTAAAGTATTAAAATTTGTATAAATACCATTTATTTGTTTATGAAATTCACTTACCTCCATTCGTGTTTTGTATCACGAAGGTCGCTACTCTTGCTGGTGCACTCCACACTAAAACGATCTACTTCGATCTTAATAATGCGACAATGGATAATCTGGCCCTTACCGACTCTTTCGCAAGGATTCGCAACATGTCGATCAGAAAGATTTTTTATGTGAATATAACCCGATACACCGTTGTCTAGTCGCACTCTCACGCCGGTAGCCTTGCCCGGACACGAACCAGCGTCGAAATGATTCCATACTTCCGACAATTCAGGAAAATCGTTTTTCAAGCAAAACGGACATTGCCATAGGCCGGTCTCTTCGTTACGTACCGGATTTGCTTGATCTAGCTGTTCACCTTGCGGTTTTCTGTGACTGATACCAACTACAGTGGCAAGCACCAACTTGCCAACATAAAAAGTCTCGGGTGTCTCCTTTGTCAAAATGTCAAACAGTTTTTCCGCGCTTGATGACTGATATGGTACGCGTAGATCCTTGTACCGGCTATTCAACTCGGCTCTGATGTCGTACAAAGTAACGCACTTGTTACCAAAACCTTGACGCTCAAGTTCTTCTGCGAAAGCATCGAGATCCAAGTCTTTTAGACGTTCTGGCGATTCAAGAATCTCTTCCAGAGCACCGGCAGGATTAGCATCCTCGTCGTCGTACTCTAACGCATCAACTGCCATCTTTCTAGCCCATTCGTAAGTCTCGGGATGCACGCGTGAACCGTCGAGCACTTCTACATATGCCTCGGTACTGTCGCCCAAGCTGTTGGTGTCAATCTTGATAAAACCAGCACTATTGATAAATACTTTCGGTCCCATATGACATGTGGTAACCAATTGCGTCCTGTTCTCTAATCGCTGATTCGATTGCTTCAATACTTTAATCAATGCCTGACCTTTTCGAGGACCTAGACCGCATACAAATTGAACGAGATTACCGCAATATGCCTGTTGAACTGCCTTGTTTACGTCCACGCCAACTTCGTTCACGCGGTTTACGAATTCCAAATACAGATTCTCCAATAATTCTTCTTTGGGCAGCTGATCTTGCAAAGTATGATATTTCAAACAGAGAATCTCCTCGTCTGCCGTACACAATTGCGAAAATTCCACGAGCGGATCTTGCATTCTCCTTGCCAGAGAGATAGCCTGGCGCAACAGCTCTGGATAGTCACGAAATTCTGAGATGCCTTTGTTACTGTTGGAGTAGATTTTTGCCAATTCGTTGTCACAGATTTCCACCTGAATGTTCGGGAACTGTTCCTCTTCTGCCAAATGGGTAATGCACTCCTTAATATCAGCGGCGATCATCATTGCCTCTCGTGATTCGCCAGCTACCACAATTACGTGTGGCTTTTTGGTAGCTATAAAATTCTTCAACGCCAGAAGATCAGCTTCCTTCAATATTTTCTCGTCTTCGCGATAACTGTTTTTGCGCTTCATCAAATGTGGCAGACGCAAATAATCCGTACATTCACCGTCTGCCGCGACTAAACAGGTAAAAGCTGCCTGAGAGTAATCAGGCACATAAGCCAAACCCATGACGCGCAAACCCTTACTAGTGTCCCATTCTTCATCTTCTTCTTCAGGGAACTCGCAAGTGTATGGCGCGACTTTAATCCAGTTGTACATCTTGCGACAGCACGCGCGCATCACGCATTCTTTTGCCTCCGCGATCAAATTCGTACGTAATTCCTTCTTTAAATGAGGTATCACCATGCGATTGAGAGCTATCTCGACACTGCCGACGCGTAACGCGTTCCAATCCTGCACGAGCTTACTGAACTCATCTCGACAATAGAGTTGCTTCATTTCATCGACATAGTTGCTGCTGGTATTGCCCTCAATACTGTCGCTAAAAGTAATTGTAATAAGCTTGTCTTCCTCGGCGATCACTAGATTCAAAAACTGTACCCCTACGAGATCGCGCACTGGCTTGTCCTTCAAATATTTCATCGTGTAGCTCGGATGATTCTCGTCAACCTCTTTAATACCCTTCTTTGTCGGTTTCACTGAGATCTTGGCGCGTTCCATGTACATTTCACGCACGCATTTGCGCACAAGTGGCTCGCGCGCTAACTGAATTGCCACCATTAGTTGAGCTGCCTTCAGCACTTCTTCCGTAGTTTTGAAACGCGAACTGATGTATTCGTTCGCGATCGCCGTCGGTTCGGTCGCTTCTTGATCCACTTCGTGACGTTGATAATTGTCACGCAGATTTTCAGCATAGTGCTCGGGTGTTAGGCCAAACTTCTTTGCTAGTCCGTCTAGGCCAGCCTTACGACAGATCGAATACGGGCCGCCTCTCGATGCCTGTTTCAATTCGTCAACTTCTTCCTCTTCAAGTTCCTCGTCTTCTTCCGGTGGATCCTCGCCGTTCTCTTCCGCTTCGGCGATCTGTTGTTTACGCCGCTGAAGTCTCTCTTCGCGCCGCGCCTCTTTCTCTTTCTTGCGCACAGCCTCCTGCATCGCCGGAATATCGTTGTTGTAATACAGCATAAAGTGATGATAAACGTCGTTGAGTTCCTCGCTCGTTTGTACGTTCTTCAGTCGCTCTATGTCATCGTCCTTTATCACTCTCAAGTTGTCTGGCAACGGTGCATCCGGATTCTTCATAATCTCATCTAGCTGATAGTTGCGCATTTTTTCGAACAGCTTGAGTAAATTCTCCTTCCGCTGGCGCAACTGACACCATTTCGCGTCAAACTTATATACCTTCCACAGATCGTTGATATTCAATTCAGGTAGCACGTACTCCTTTCTGTAGAAAGATATAAAGGGAACTTCGAAATGCTGATTCCGCATGAAGTCCAAAGCTTTCTTGATCTTGCCGATGGTCTGTGGTCCCTTACGCGCTCGTTCCTTAGCCTCAGCGTTCAAATGAGCGTCCTGAACGGAAATCGTAGGCTTGCAGAATGCTTGCTGATATATCCACTCTGCTTCGTGATCCAGTTCGTCGGAACCTTCCGCAACTGGAGTGACCGGCACGGATCGTAATTGCATTCTTTCCGGTATATCTGTAGTACGTATCTGCAATGAAAAGTTGCGTATGTCGTTAAGCGATAATACTGTAAATAATAAATTTGATTATTATTAGCAATAATTCAATGATCGCATCGTACTTCGTTGTCTAAATCAGTGAAGTGACCACGCTTCAATTCGCTAGGCTCGTAAATTTCAAAGATACTCTTCCTCGTGGTCTTTTTCTTCAACTGCTTCTTAGGCCGTCGTGGACGTTCGGCATCGACATCCTCGTCCATGTACTCATCTTCCTCTTCTTCCTCTTCCTCTTCTTCGTAGTCCTCTTCACCGTATTTGCCGAATTCATCGTAATCAAAATCAACTCCAAAAATATCCTGCGCTTCTTGCAATGCTCTAAATAAAAGAGAAAGAAAACTTGTCTTAAAAAATAATAAATTAGAAGCAATAAACCTGTAAAAAGAAAATGAAAGGGTGCTATAAAGATGAAATTGAGTAACGCAACGTACGCGTCGGAAAATATCAATTTCTTCTTCTTCCTTTTCTCCGCAATAGGTCTGCCATCATCATCAACAATAAAATCATCAGCATCAGTATATTCTCCTTCATCGCTACCTTCTTCAAAAGTTTCTGCTTCGGGCCTGTGACTTCTTTCGCTTCGCCTTTCGTCTTCCTAAAAATAATATAAAGAAACAAACTGTTGTAATGTTGCGTAAACAAATTCAAATGTAAAACAAAGATGGTAGTATACATACCGTAATAATATCTCTTTCCTAATATAAGTAAGCATGTGATCAAATGCAAACGTGATATATATATATATATATATATATATATATATATATATGTACATACATACACACGATCATGTGTTTGTAAATATGTCAGTGTAGAAACAAAAATAATAAAGATTGCTTCATACTAAACATGATCAAATTCGAGATAAGAAAAGCTACAGATAAGTGCAGATTGCAATTAATACTGTATATTGCATGTGCACACAAAAATTAAGCAGATTATATTAAACAGAAACAAATACAATGTACTTGATGTAGTTTTACAGAACTTACATCTCCAGATCCTTCAAACAACTCATTAGCAATAGCATCTCTTTCTTCGTCAGCTTCTTTCTCCTGCTCTTCCTCTGATTCCTCATCTTGAATTCTCCGGAGACGTTTAAAACGTTTCTATAACAAGCAAAATTATTGATATGTCTTTTTCTTTTAATATTTCAGTGTATAAAACAAGATTTTAGTGAAGAACATACCCTTTCAAGCTTAACACCTAAATTCTCTTCAATCAAATCATAATCCTCATCTTCCAAACGATCATCAAAATCTTCATCGTCACTTTTTTTACGTTTTTTATGATGGTCAGAACCATCACTGTCTTCGCCATCACTTTCCTCTATGGGATTGTCATCTATCAGATCTTTCAATTCCTCCCGTAACTGATCTTCATCATCTATATAAAATTTTATATGTATATATTTTTAAAAATTTATCAACTTTTTATGTACAAACATCTAACAATGAGTACATGATATAAAAATAAACAAGTAAAAGAATAAGATAGACATAAAACAAATCTAGATATTTTACGTTTAAAAAAAAAATATTTTCACATACTTATATTGATTATGTAATATAAAACAGAAGAAAAAGAAAAAAAAATGGTAAAGCTAGATTCTTGCTGTATATATTTATTGTCATAGACTAACATCAAAGTATATAAACTACAAATAATCAAAGCATTCTAACTTTGTTCTATATTTAACAAGGAAAAAAAATATATAATGCTTAAAAACATTTGTATCTGAATCAACTTTGATTTATTACATTTTTTTTCTTGAAAGTCATGTGGAAAAAAAGAAAGGGAGATTCGAGATACTTCTAAAATGTTGGGTGCGTTCAGACAACTCAACAGTTGCACAACGGTTGAGAGATTCTCACTTATGATTGGATCATACTTTTGAAACCGAAGCAAGTTTTGAGAAATAATCCTATCACAAGTAATGATCTCTCAACCGTTGAGTTTTTTGAACGTAACAATCGACACTGGGTGTGGCAGGTAGCGACTGTGTGCTACTACGTATTACAAACACATCTATACATATCTATTGTTTGTAGAAATAATTGTTCAAACTTAGACCGGTATTCATGATCGAATCTTATATTTAAGATCGTCTTAAATTTATCTTCAGATACTCTGCAGCCAATAAAACTACTCATACACCACACATCTGGAGATAAACTTAAGACGATCTTAAATATAAGATCCAATTATGAATACCGGCCATAGTTATTCATTCATTCATTCATTCAAAAGAAAGAAAATATAAAATATTTTAATGGTTTTAGGATATCTAAAAATTCAAATAAAACATTGAAGACATTAAAAACATTAAAAAGATTAAAAACTTATAAATTTAACAGAATATATGATAAGATCTTTTATATATTTAACATTTTTACATTCATTGATTTATTTTTTTAGTTCAAAAAATGCAAATAGTCAAAGCAAATATGCTTGAAAACTTATTGCAAAGCAATGTTTAAAAAATATAGAGAAAAAAATTAGTTTTACATATGTAAAGTATAAAAAAAAATTACTCAACCAACCTAACCTGACCTACAATTTATAAAACATAATTATTTTAAGATTTATGAAGAGAAAAGAGCCAGAAAATTTGCACTGCGCTGTTTTTTTTAAAGAGCATGCATTCACCGAAGATTATCGCAGGAAAGAACCATAAGGTTCAATATTGCACCACACAGTCGTTTCTTACCTTCTTCCTCATCGTCGCTCTCCTCCACCGCCTTCGGCTTCTTTTTTTGTTTCTCATTCTGACTAAACTCCTCTTCTTCGCCCTGAAAACGTAACGCGTTTGATCGCGATTTAGAACTCCGTGTATTGTCGCAAAATTTCG
This sequence comes from Pseudomyrmex flavicornis, assembly GCA_014825475.1. Classification (NCBI taxonomy): domain Eukaryota; kingdom Metazoa; phylum Arthropoda; class Insecta; order Hymenoptera; family Formicidae; genus Pseudomyrmex; species Pseudomyrmex flavicornis. The sequence continues at coordinate 195,672 of QVNW01000021.1, forward strand.
GAGCAATCAGTCATCGGCGCGTTACGTTAAAAAACTATCGCGAAAGGAAAAAAAAGAGACGAAGAATTATATCAAAAATACTCACCTCACTCACGTCAGCCTCAGGCTCCAAATATTCTGCCATGCTTATAATGCCAGAAGAATGTGATGAATTATCAATACGTATGCGTCTAATGCATCAAATGTAATAATCACAAAAAATGTCTTTCTTGTAACTCTTCACCGTTCATTCCTTCATCGTTCTTCGAAGGCACTCAGCCACTTCGGAAGAAACCAGCAGCACAAATTTGTACGCATGCGCGAATCTTTCATGCATACAGAGGCTGCGTTCGGGAAGCACGCTACAGCGCTATTGCGACATTTATCTTTGTCTTACATCTAATGAGCAATAAAGATAGAATGATGCAACAGCGCTGGTAGCGCGCTTTTCGAACGCAGTCTCCAATTGATTTGGACCAATGAGCATTTAGCATAGTTTTATGGAAATCGATATGGCGACTTTATGCCAGACGCTCATTGGTCCATATAGTTTTATACAACTATGTTATTTTGTGTGTTATAGCCTTTACGCACGTCATATGTCTACGGGGCAAATGTAGTAGATCCATGTACCTGTCATTATTTGTGAACTAATGCTTTGCTGTCTTTTATAAATAATTTTTACTGTCTTTGCTTTAAGGTCATGAAAATGTATCGAGCACATCTGTTTCCATTGTTCAAGTGGAATCTTATTATTGGGATTTTACTACTATGTGACGTGTCGCAGCATGTGTCACGCGGAGACGAGGTTGTTAACCTCAAAACCAAAAATGTCACTGACATCAAAATATTGCCCGTTGTCATAACAGACAGTCCGAATGCTACGAGTGTCGCAGCTAATATCAGTATTACAGAAGCATCAAGCACAGCACGACCTACAACCAATACAACCAACGTTGTTCAGAGTGTCAATTCGACGACCTTGAAACCGGCTGTCACATCTGCGCATACAGAAGAGCCTGACAACATCGTCGTGAGCGATCGGATAACCGAAAAACTCAACACGGTTTCACCGATTCCTATCAGCGATAAGAACACAACAACAGACATCTCGGTGTCGTCAGCAAGTCCGGATGTTGCTAATAACTCGACCAACACCAGCACGACCACTGTCGTGCCAGCGGAACCAGTTCTTCCCGATAAAGGCTCTGCTGAGGAAGAACACAACAGTTCCATGTCCATATTCTTCGTTTTATGCGTCTTAGCATTGGGCATATTGCTGATACACCTGATGCTGCAGTTTAATTTTCAGTATCTGCCCGAATCAGTAGTGATAGTCTTCTTGGGTGCTGCGATTGGTATGATTATAAATCTCATGTCCCATCAGAACATAGCAAACTGGCGAAAAGAGGAGGCCTTCTCACCCACGGCGTTTTTCCTAGTTTTACTTCCACCCATTATATTTGAGTCAGGATACAATCTACACAAAGGAAACTTCTTCCAGAATATCGGCAGTATTTTGGTATTTGCCATTTTTGGAACAGCCATCTCGGCGTTTGTCATTGGCGCTGGGATATATTTGTTGGGTCTGGCACAGGTAGCATACAAGCTAAGCTTCGTTGAGAGTTTTGCCTTCGGATCGCTGATATCGGCGGTAGATCCCGTCGCCACGGTGGCGATTTTTCACGCCTTGGATGTCGATCCGGTTCTGAATATGTTAGTTTTTGGAGAGTCAATCTTAAACGATGCTATCTCTATTGTATTAACAACTTCTGTCTTGGAATCCAACAACGCGGCAACGACTAGTGAAGCTATTATACTCGGCTTGAATCGATTTTGTCTCATGTTCTTCGCCTCGGCGGGCATCGGTGTGGTCTTTGCTTTAATAAGCGCGCTGCTGTTGAAGCACGTAGATCTCAGGAAGAATCCGTCTTTGGAGTTCGGTATAATGTTGGTATTCACATATGCTCCATATGTATTAGCAGAAGGCATACAATTGTCAGGTAAACATTCAACAATAATTGTACAAAGAAATTTGTTTTATTATAAATAAATTTTTGTAACTATATGTTATACATTGTTACAGGAATTATGGCAATCTTGTTCAATGGAATAGTCATGTCACATTACACACATTTTAATTTATCGACTGTCACGCAGATAACGATGCAGCAAACAATGCGAACGTTAGCTTTTATAGCTGAAACTTGTGTTTTTGCGTACTTGGGGTTAGCGTTGTTTAGCTTTAGACACAGAGTAAGTGCGTTATTATGCATATTGTACAACCAAATATTTAAGTTCCTTGAATTAAGAAAAATTGTATTTTTTTAATCAGTTTGAACCAGCATTGGTTGTTTGGTCCTTGATATTGTGTCTGATTGGAAGAGCCGCTAACATCTTTCCACTGGCCTTGCTGGTCAATCGTTTCCGCGAGCATCAGATCACGAGAAAAATGATGTTCATCATGTGGTTCAGCGGCCTACGTGGCGCCATATCGTACGCATTGTCGCTTCACTTAGATTTCAGCGATGAAACACGCCACGTTATTATAACGACTACCCTCATCATCGTCTTATTCACGACCTTGATATTCGGTGGATCCACTATGCCTCTGCTTAAATTTCTAAGAGCGGAAAAGAAGCAGAAGAACAGCAGCAGGAGAAAGAAGAAGGACAAGGAAGTTTCATTGAGTAAAACCAGAGAATGGGTAATTAAATAATTGCATAAAACATTAATGTATACGAGTTTTATTTATGTGCGTTTATAAAATGTGTATTTTTTCACAGGGACAAACTATAGATTCCGAGCATCTGTCGGAGCTTACGGAAGAAGAAATGGAAGTATCGTTCTTGCAGTCGCGTATCCGCGGTTTCGCAAGATGGGATCTGAAGTTCTTCATTCCATTCTTTACGAGACGGTTCACGCAGCAAGAGCTGAAGGACTGCAAATCGCAGATGACAGATTTGACGAATCAGTGGTATCAGGCTATCAGAATCAGTCCGATCGAGTCGGACGATGAGGCAACCACGGCATCGACCGCGCAATTGAACCTGAATGTCACTGGCACGGTCAAGGATCAGCCGCAGGGAAAAGGAAAGAAAGGACATCCTAGGCACGGGTCTATATTAAGTATTTAATTTATTTTATGTGTGCTGTGTTCTTTTAAGTGTGCTGAACTGCGTGCTTTCAAGTAGTTTATAAGAAAAAAGCCTGGATATATATATAAGTATTTATTGAATCTACGCAATATTTTTTCGTTCCTTTGCGGTCGAATGTGAGCTTGGTATAAAGTTCAACCGTCCGTTTATATAACAGATTTAATCTCTAATGACGTTTGCACTGATTTACACGATAATCTTTCAAGTACTATAATGAGAGTATTTGTTAGGTTTTTATTTCGAAGTGTTTGGCAAACGCACAGCAAGTTTTTTAAGTCTTATAGTAGAACTTTTAATTCTGTAAAAAAAGTATTGTTTATTTATTTTTTATTGTTTTTTTTTCCTATAAATGATAAATAATTTCGATTACAACAGAAGGTATATGTCTGAACAACTCCGACCGCAAAAGATTTAAAAAACAAAGTTATCTCTATTAAAAGTTACACAACATTACTTTGCTCTATTAAACTGAGAAGAGGGAAAATTTTATAATCATCACTTATACAGTTTAATATCTTAATTATAAAATTAATTTTTTAACCTTGATTTGCTTATATGTTGCCTAATATTGATGACAGATGCATAAATTTTATATTATTTTTTCTAATGTGTGCTTTATTATATTTCTATATTACGGGAGTTTTGCAATTTTATTCGCACTCTTTTCATATTTTTTGAGCAAATTATATGACACACCTGCATAAGGAAGTTATGGAATAATGTTATTTTGCACAAAGTAAATACACAGATATGTATAAAAGAAGTGAAAGTTTTCTAACACGTTAGTCGTATTGTCTTTCTACTACAGTTTCACGATTTCTTTCATCTTGTCTGTCACTAATCTTTACATACGGCTGTAATAATTATAAGTGTGTTGTTTCTTTATTAAAATATTTATTATCCAGCAAAGCAGCGGTGTAATCGCCCAAATGTGCTTGCTTTGACTCGAAACCAGCTTTGACGATGGTGATGGGGGCAGTAAATGTTTATTTTGTCAGAAGATATTATTAACATGAAAATGCTATTAATTTACAGAACTGAGGAGGATTGGTCTGATTAAAATCTCCGATTTGTTCCCATTAATATCGTAAAGGATTATATTTATTCTCTCTTTGTTAAGTAGTTTCTTATTTCAAATCTTATTTTATGTATAATTTATTTAACGATGTACATATTTTTTTTAAATGAACAAAATTTAATTATATACAAATTTGATCTTTTCTCACTGATATTAGAAATATGTACAAATAGTTTAGAATTTTGTTTAATAATTTTAATGTGTGTATATTTGTAAAAATCTAATTATGTAAAAATTATGTATATTTACTTAGTTATTTGAAAACAACGAAATCCACTTAGATATGTCATGTGTCACTCTTTATTTAGGTCAACGACTTACTCATCGATCTAAAACCTGTATTTTCTATTAATTAATTAAGTGAAGAACAAAGTTTATATATTATTTGTCGTGAACACTTGACAACCGTATTATGTTCCGTATCATATCATTCACAGGGAGATATTATATATGACTGTGGTATCTTTTATTTCTTTTTTTTTTGCTCACAAGAGAGCGTTAACCCGTCATATAAGTCTTGTAACTGGTGCGATCTATCATAATGATGAAATTCCAGCATAATGTATATAACTTACATTATGGCGGACGATATCTTCGAAAACGCGATAACACACAAACATGATATTGTATTAAACTTATACTCTATAAAAAAAAAAAAAAGTATTTTCATTTCGTCCAAAGCACATTTGGAAAAATTGTGAACATATTCTGTACATTACAACTTTGTATGTAATTATTCAGGGACAATAAAAGTGATATAATTTGTGATATGCCTATAATCGAGCTATATGTGATTCGCACGATCGACTTTTTCCGTCCTTTTCAACTTTCTTTCCTTGAATATGCGGCAAATGACAAGTGGAGAAAAAAAAGAGAAAGAAAAGCTTATTTTATTGCGAATTTATTTCTCATGTTATATATCGATCTTGGGAGGGTGGGTACATGGTATTTGTTTATTCTTTTGCGGCAGGGCACATAATGGAGGCAGCGTCTAAACATCAAATCCATTTATTCGTTCAATTCTTTATCGCTAGTTTTTTTTTTTTTATTTTTTTTTTTTTTTATTGTGTTTTTATTATGTTCTAGAGTTCTTAACGCCTCGTATGGTCGTACATCGAGCGACTGGAGCACAAGACATTAGTGTTAAAACGATAGATCAGCGATGATTGTTTCGGTGTTCTTTTCCACACTACAGCATCGTAATTCACACAGATAACATATCTCGTAAAGAACGCACGACTTCTTGTGTACGATACGCTTGGAAAACAAAATACCTTTATAGTTCGATTATCTATTGCGTAAGAAAAAAAATAAATAAAAACAATATTTTCTTCAGCAGCTTTTCAATATTAAGAATTATAATATTATCACCTAGCACATTATTATTAACTAAATACTGAATCGAAAAAAAAAAAACGCTCGCTTTAAAACGTGCCTCAAACTATATAGTACTGACAACTCGAGCTCTAATCACCTAAGTTAAATTTTCAAAATTGTTCTTTTTTTCTCTAATTAATTCGCTTACATATTTATAGAAAATTTAATGACGCGTGTCAAATGAATGCCTCTATTGTTACTTCGCGTCTTACATATGCAACTCGTGTGCGACGCAATCAGGCGAATTTAATTAGGATCAATCAAGCGAAGTTGATTTCCTCGGTCCTCTCTCGCGATTCAATCGCGTCCAACCAGCAATAGGACAAAGAGGGCATTATTTTTATCGCGCTAATCTGGGATATTGTCTAAGAGAGGAGGTGCACACGGTGATACACGGGCTCTTGCTTGCTCGCTCTCTCTCCCTGTCCCGACGCTCCAGTCGTTTTTCTCGCACACGTCATCCAGGTTCGATTCGTTATAATATAACTTGCATGTCTCGTTTCGGCTCGATGAACTTCTAAAAATGATCGTCGCGTTATCACGGGCACCTACGCGCGCCACTATCGATAATTTTACAAATCCTTAAACCTGTCCGTTCGCACAGCGGATCCGAGGGATCCGAGGGACTCGCCGGCGAGCGATACAAGTGACTAAGCATGCAGAGTTTAAATAGCTCTCTATAACGCTACGAGACCAGTATGACTATGTACCAAAAATCAGTGGGACAATAATAATTATCGTACGTCAAAAACTTTTTCGCGCCTCTCTTCTTCTCTCATTTCTTTTTTTTTTCTTTTCGTACAAACCCATTACATCTTCCTCTAGATCCATCATTTCGATATATATAATCGCTGTACATTTTACAATCGCAATCTGTATTCGGTAGGAGTTTTCCACTCCGCTGCAGTTTGCAGATCACCGTAGCTTCTAATCACCGCTCTCTTCTAAAGGTGTATAAAACCCTGTGCCGGGTTTATATATACTCACAATATTTACAGTACCTCACGCGCACATCGCGTCGCAACTTACAATAAGTAATAAATCTTGGTGTTTAAGCTTTTTGTTTTCCTTTTTTTTTTCTCACATCTCAAAGATCCGAAAGAGCTTTTTCCCGCTCTTCTTTCTTATAGCGTTCCCGGCAATATGTGTGCCAATTTTTTTATATAAGATTAAGAAGAGATTCGCACATCTCGAACATTCAATGCGCGCGTATAGTTTCTTCGTCGAGAATAATTTTTGTTCTTTTTTAATCACAAGGCCACATTCCCTCACTTGTCGTTTGTGATTCCGGTACTTCTTCTCTCAAAAAGATTGAACAAAAGCGGATTTTTCCGCAACGATTACAAATAGGAACGACCGACGATTTATACTCTTTTGCTGTGCGCTTTAGCATCGCGTAATATAATGCGCATATAGTTATCAATTATATTTTGGAATGAGACAGCAATCAATATTGTGTTTATTCTCGGCTGCAAAACGAAAGAAACATTTCGAAAATTTAGTCAAAAAATACGCGTACATCACGAACTTCCTCAAAATTTACAACTTGTATGTGTGTGTATGTGTATGTATGAGCTGCAAAGTGTAATAATATTGATTGCTCTGATTCCAAGGTACATTATAATTCATAAATATCGATATTATCATATCGGATTAACATTCTCGAAATATTTTTTCAGCGCGATTATTATATATCCGATTTTAAACACAAATCTGTTTCGCATAAAACAGTTTAGAATCTACCGATTGGAACATGAATCTCTGGTGCAAATTTCAGTATTTTGGGTCCCTGTGTACTTATACACCATTTCCCCTTTTATCCGATCGCATTTTATCCCTGATCACATCCATACACATCCGCGCGAATCTTATATGTATATAACGCATGAGAGAAATCTCTTTACCTCACAAAACAAAAAGACACGGACTGTTTTGAGGATATTTGTTAAGGTTTTTTTTACTCACTTTCGTCTATATCCTACTTCGCACAAAATTATAATTATCGCTTAAAAGTCGGAGAGAGGGAGGGAGGATATCTCATACATTAAGAGTTATACACAATTTACTGATGTTTTGTTAATTCTCTCCTAACTATGTATGTATTTATATATGTATGTATATATTTATATATACATATATATGTATATATCTTACTATTATGCACGTACGTATGTATACATATATATACATATATATATATATATCTTAAAGCAGCAGAGTCACACCTACGTATGTCACCGTTTATATATATGTATATATATTTGATATATATATATATATATATATATACATATTTATATATATAGTTTAATATATATAATATATAATATATATTATATATATAATTTATTACATATATATATATTTATTGTATAGAGCACACTATAGAGATATTAATATATATATGTACGTGTGACATTTATATACATATGATATATTAATACGAGACAAAACTTTACCTATGGTCAGTGCAACGCGGTATATTGAGCTTCAATTAATTCAACGACGTAATCAGCGCGATCGATCGATGTTCATTTGTCGTCATCTAAAACAAAATCGTTAATTCAACGATCTAACTTGCGTCAATAATAATAATCATTCTTGTATTATGCCGTACATATATCATCAATGGAAGTATTGTTCTTGTATTAACGCGCGCTTCGATTAGTGATTTTCTGACCGATGTTTTCAAAATTTACAGATTCTAGTTTTTCTCTCTAGAAAACTACGTGAATTTTCAAAATCTCTCACGAGAGCGACCATCACGAGCTGAAGAATGAGCGAAACTCAACATCGGTTTGATTTCGAGCGTTCTATCACGAGAGTAACAAGTAGGTAAAAAAAACAAACCATTAAAAAAGACAAATTAACTATTAAATTGAATTGTGATCGCTACTTTAACTTTCTCGCAAAACAACGGATTTCATCGGCTCGCTGTATTTTGTGAGATACAATATTATTTAAGAGATTTCAACAGTGTACTGTACAGATTCGCCGTCATCGAGAACTACACACGAGCTTTATAAAAGAGCCACGCGCGATAGCAGGGGAAATGCGGAAGTAGATTGCGCGCCTTTGTAGAAACGCGTGTCTCAATTTTTTGCTGGAATAGAATCACACATATAAACGCAACGTTCTTCATTAACCGCGAGTAGAAGAGGCACTTTCTCATCGTCGAATATCATACACATCGTACGGTCTGTGTTTCCAATATTCTATAAAGTTTAAAACATCAAGTGCCTGCTTTACCAATGGAATTTTCCAATTGCAGGAATGCATCTCATGATTTTGATACAATTTATGAATTAAAAGGTCCGATCGCGTATTATTTACGTAATTTAATATCAAAATGCTCACGTAATTAATTAAATATATAATACGCGCGCGTGCGTGTGTTGCTTATTTTAAAAGTGATTAAAAATAAAATAAATAAACATGCACGTGATATTAAAAAATAGATCATAAGTATGTATTTTTACGAGAGTATTTTGCTTTTCTTTTTTATACAACACCGGGAAGAGATGTGTAGCCGCAAGTATAACAGAATATTTATACATAGTGACGATTTTTTTCCCATGTATTTTACACAGCTTCAACTGGTTTTTTTTATTGAAGCGATCTGAGACTGGCGGGTTGTGTGAAGCAAAACCGAACATTTTGCGGGAAGCATAAATCGAATTCGTCAACGCAGAAAATTCAGTGAAACGCGCTGCTTCGCTCGTTTGTTCACAAAATAGAAGACAATCATATAATTAACAAATTATATAATTAACAAGAGAGCTTTCAAGTAATCAGTCGATATAAAGACGTTTCTCACACACGTATGTTAGGATTGTTTAATATATTCATCAAAACCCTTTTCCACGCACGTTATAAATACTTGTTTTTTTGTTTTGTAATTGTGTATATGATATTTTCGCATTTATCGAGACACAAAACAAGTTTAAAATAAATCGGAAATATTCATCATTATTTCAGCATTATGAAGTATACATATAGAACAAGACAACTAGCGTATTTTTTCATACATCTATTTCCTGTATAATTAACATCATGATAATAGTTGATGTATATTTCTTATACACAAGTGTATTTTCAAATAATAAGAATGTGTCGAAAAATATAGATATGTAACTGCAAAAAACCATAGAATTATACATCATAAAATTATATATAAATCTTTTGTCTTGGTTGCGATTTTATTGCCAATGTTTGCTAAATTTATTAGTCTTGGGAAATATAAAAATATTTTCCAAGATAAAAACTTTGTAATATCTTAAATTTTATATTATAAACATATGTAATTACATGTTATATGTAATTACATATATAATATAGAAATATGTGCCTTAAAGATATATGAAAAAATACATCTCAGTATTTATGTCTCATTCTAATTTACGCTTATTTTAATTACATATACCAAGAATCCAGTGTGACCCACTCTTAGAAACCTTTGGCTGCGCAACATGCCTTAATGAATTATGTAATTTATTTTTTTGTATGACGTCAAGAAAATTTTGAGAAAACTCTTGTCATCAGCTAAGTCAAACCGGTCCAAACAAATGTTGGCTCTGCACCGTCGAGTACGCACGAGTATCGCAAAAAAACCATATATGTACATCTGCAGCCAAAGGATTTAGTGTTATTTACAGTATACAAATCTTCCTCTATTTTGTTTTTATACTGCGGTTCCTCGTGTACATATACCATTTTGTTAAAGAGTATTTTTGAACTGGTTCCGCGTGTATTGAGGTAGACATAAAATATTAATTAAGTAGCCACGTACCGTTGCAATTTCTCGACAAGTTTGTTGGCAAGAATTTACAGCGATCTATGCGTGTATACGCGCGTGATATATAAAAGTATACAAATATAACCGAGTCAAGGCGATAAGTCCTAATTTTAAACCAAACACGTTACCGAGTTTGCCGATTACCCTCCTTCCTGCACATTTACGAGTGGGTTCCTACGACTCTTGGAATATTCATCATCGATCAAATTAAACTTAGTAAGAAGAATGCGATACGAATTGTAAACTAATAAAGTATACATGTATATAAAGTACTATCGAAACTTTTTTAATTTAAGTTCTTTCATCACTAATTAAAAATAAAATTCAACAAGTGTATAATTACACGATATAAGTCAGCGGTTGTATTTGAGAGTGTATTTGCGTTAGGAAGCACGCGCGTGGTCGTTCTTCTTTATACATAAAAAATCAGCGGAATGTTGCAAGATCGTTTTACCGATTCTTTCGGATTTTGCGACACTTCGCTCGCTGCATTCGAGGGAAAGAGGGATTCCTTCGGGGCTGACTTTCACGATATTGTCAAATCACTATATTTGTGATATTAATAAGTCCTTTCGAGAACATTTTTTTTTTTTTTTCATTTCGTAACATTCCCCACGCGGAGTGTACGCTTCTAAATATGATTAATATAACAACACATGTACGTCACATTTTTGTTTTTGTAATTCTTAATTTAAACTGTTTTCTTTTGTGTGTTTATGTGTGTGTAGATTTTTTTGTGTGGTATGCTCGCGCGCGTTTTTTTTCAGACGATGCACTTGCCTTTCATACGTGAATTGAGAATTGCGATTTTCAGTACAGAAATAAACGCACCTGGTGCTCTTCGGCTTCCTATCACACTCTCGATTTATGAGCGTCACAATTGGGCTGCAGAATCGGGATGAGAGTTGAGGGGAACATTACTAATGAAACAATAAAAAAGCGCGATCACTTTTTGATTTGCAGCCACGGATGCTTCAGGCACTCGGCTGCGGTGGCTCGCGTGCTCGGATTGAACTCGAGCATCGGTGTTAGGAACTCTGCGAATTCGCGCGCTTCGCTCGGCGTCCAGTCGTACTTTTCTGTCAGCACCTCGTACAAGCCCCACGGTTTTAATCCTGTAATATGCTTCAGTTCGCCTTTCTTGTTGAAGTACATCTTGGAATTCTTTCCCGAGAGAGCAATACGTTTTGGTATCTCTCCCAGCAATTCAATAATATGAGCTAGATGATCCTCATCTCTGAAACGTTAACAAGAAACAAACGCTCAAAATAACGACGCGAAAATCAATTTAAGATTTTTTTTACATGTAAAAATATTTTGATATTATATTTTTTACCTGCAGTAATCTTTACCACTGTGCGGTTCGAAGAGATAATCACCGGTTGCTAGTTCAAACGCCATACAAGCAGTGGACCATATGTCGGCAGAAGTGTCGTATCCGGAGCCCAAAAGAACTTCGAGCGACCTGTATTGACGCGTTTGAATATCGTCCGTAAATTTTTTGTGGACCCAACAGGCGTTCCCGAGATCCGCTATCTTTACCTCGACCTCACACTCTATTATGGCGGGATCTAGAGGTGACGAGGACGCTCGTTTCAGTTGCTTACTTTCAGGTGGATTTAACGATCTACGACCTAAAAAAGAGACAATAAATAACAAACAAAATAGAAGTGTAAACGCAACAAAAATATGTCCAACAAATTGTTTTACCTTCGCTGCATTCATCAGTGTCATCAGGATCAGGCGGCAGTATTCCTTCGCCGCAACTCTTTTCCACGTCGCACAGACTCACGTTGTCCATTTTTTCGGACTGTTCGGGTGACGGATTCTGCATTTTTTCACCACCAGCCAGACCATCTACTCCGTTCATGTGCAAGGAAGTGGCGGACGGTTCCGAGATGTCAGGCGAGCCCTTGCTCTCCGTATTATCCTCTATGCTCTCGGTGTTGAGATCTTGATCTAAGCTGTTTGTTTCGATCTCTCCGTTCTCTCTCGTGCTGTTCGCAAGTTTATTTTGCTCCTCCAACTCCTCGATCTGTTCCATCTGTTTCCTCAAAAGTTCGTTTTGACGCTTGGCCTTCTTCTTCAATTTTTTCTTCTTGTTCTTGGACATTTTAGAATTGGGCGTTGGTTCTTGGAACTCTTTCGGCGCTGTGGAAATCAGGGATACTGGCAACTTTGCTCCCATAGAATGTAATTCTGTCGCTTCGCAAGCTAATTTTCGTATATAAATCTCGTCGACGCACACGAGAACATTTTCAGGTTTAATGTCGGTATGAATAATTTTACCTGAAAGGAAATTCAATGTGATACATTAAGTTTCTCGAAGTCGATGATTAAAATAAAGGGTATGATACGTATTTTTTTAATTTCGGGATCTTAATATTATATAAAATCAGTGCATAAAAACTAAATAGATTTTAATGTTAATTTTAATTACGCAATCTTCTTACATTTATTATGGAGATAATCGAGACCTTCAAGGACTTGTCTGATGATTCGTTTAACATTATTTCTCGGAATTCCTCTGTAATTTGACTTGATAATTAATTTAAGAAGATTATGTCCGAGTACTTCAAACACCATGCAAACATGCAGGCCGTTAATGCCGCTGATCTTGAAGTCATTGAGCAACTGGACGGTCTTATTGCGTTTAGGATCACAAGGATCCGTATCACGCACTTCTTTTAATAATTTAATTTCATCCAATGCAGTCTCAGTGAAATGAGAGGCGGATTTTACAACTTTGAGTGCCACAAAACGTTTATCCTGCAGAATAGTTTTAAAATATGGTTTTTGTGTTTACAAAGATAAACAAGGAAGAATTCTCTTAATATTGTCAAACAATGCCTACCTGCAAATCCCAACAAAGCCACACGGTAGAGAAATGACCCCATCCAAGTTTGCGGGTGACATGATAACGATTTAAAAAAAGATCTCCTATTTTCACCGGATGATATCCGCCTTTACAATAGTCGCTGCTGTCCTCCTGCTCTTCTTCCTCGCTGCTGAACACCTCGTCATCATCTTCTATCGTTTCATTGCTGGAACTAAGAAATTATTCAGATCTGTAACTAATACATTAACTAAAAACACAAACAACAAGGTATCATTAATGTAGTCTAATAATTGATTCTTAATTATTATTCTTGTAACACAAAAATGTAGAAATAATTAAAATACAGCAAAAAAACGAAGTCTGTTGCATAATGTACAGCTAAATCTCACACAATATGTTTAACATACATTATTGTATCAAAAGTTTCATTAAAGTAATACATAAATTACTTCACAAATTATAAATTCAATATTTCTGTTACTTATTTCTACAATACATTCAATGCACGAAAACTAAATCACAAGCTCAGCTCAACGAAAATAAAAAATCGAACGAGACCGTGACGAGCTGATTTCTCTGACAGACTGTCACCTCGCGTTAAGATATGTTCGAATATTCGTAATATGTTACATATTGCGATACGTATATATCGTAATTGTAACAGTGCGTACGGGACGTCTGATGGGAAATAACGAAGAGTGCACGCAACACCGCTGCATGTCATCGTTTGATATTACGATAATATCGATACGCGGCACCGTTAAAAACGCGGACGAGTCTTCCGTGCCGGCTGCACCGGATTGGACATCGGGGTTACCTGGTCGCACGCGCATACGAGCGCTGCATGGGGGTTAAGTCCGGATACTCGTAGGTGTTGTTGGGGTTGTTGGCAGCGGCGGTAGTGATGGCAGCCGTTGTTGCCGTTGCCGTCGTCGTCGTCGCCTGGCCGCTCCGCTGTCCTTTGGAACTCTGCGCGTCTTGCTCGCCCTGGGAATTGGTCTTGCCCTTACGCTTGTTGGGCTTGTGCCGTTTCTTTTTCGCTTGGATCGCAAGTACTCGTCTGTTCACATCAGTTTTGGCACTCATCTCACCGAGTGACCGGTCCTCCTCCGAGCGCCAAGCCTCAACTCGCTCTCCGCTCGTCGCTGCTGCCTTGCTGTGCCTACGTTTCCTTGTCTACGTTTCTTTCGCACGCAGCCACGCACTGCCCACACTTCCGTTCGTTCTGGCCGCTCCTTCGTGTTCTTCTCGCTGCTGTGTTTCTCTTGCTCCGCTGCTGATGGTGACTAGTGTACCCGCGATATAATCGCGCGGTACACCAATAACTGTGAATCGGCTAGACTCGATTCAGATCACCTCACCTCGTTTCGTCTCCTCTTCGTCTTCCCTTGTCGTCTCTTCTCCTTGTAAAGCTTTTTTGCGCGCTCCTGCGTTTGCAAAAGCGGCGGTGGTGCGATCGGTTCTCCTCTCGGTTTCTCTCTCTCGCGAGATTTTCGACTGTGTTATCACTTCATCTCTCTGTTGTTTGAGTTATGGCCGTGTATGTAGGTACGTTTTTCCACACGACGGACAAGCACGTAACGTTATGCGTGCGTGCGTGCGTGCGTACTCGTGTATATGTATACACACGCGTTACCGTCCGCTTCCCGTTGGCAAGCAGGTGTCGTCGTATCTCTTCTGGCAGGTCGTCGTACCGCCGCCGTAATACGTTGCGTTCGCGATTACTCGCGCACTACACTCCCGGCCACTTGCACCCGCCACCTTCTCGCCGTCGCCGCCTCGCCTCCTGGCCTCGTCGCCACCAACTGTCGCGACGGCTCGCTTTGATTATGCGCGTCCTTTACACCGTGTTCGAGACACTCACAACGTCCGGTTCCAAGTTCCAAGTTAGAAGCGACCGCGAAACGCTTCTTCCCTTTCCACGCCGCGTGGATTTCTCACACCTACTCCTCTCACCTCTCCTTCGCACCTGCGATTTCGCAGCAGCCGGTCTCTCGACTACGCGTCGATCGCGCTCGGTCGCGATTACGCTTTTCTCCGCGCCGTGGCAGCAGAGGAGATTAGGTAAACTCGTTTACAACATTTTATTCTCTTTTCCTTTTCCTACCCTTTTTCTACACTTTTATTATCTAGCAAAAAAAAGCTCAATAATTACAGGATCGCAGCGTGTCCAGTCTTGTTACGATCCTTCCGCTCCTCTTTTCGACGGGATAGTGATGACGTATGTACATACATTACGTTACTCAACGACCGCATCGTCACAGCGATTGCGCGCTTCGCTGATTCGAACAGCGTTTCGAACTAATTATCGAATATGTAGACATAGCGTGCGCTTACAGTTAAGTACGTAGCACCGAGTGTGTCAAAGCGCTGCGAAATTCTGAAATAAACAGCGTACACATCTGTTTAATAAACTAAATAATATAAACAGGTATGTATACATCAAGATCAAATAATTAGATGGAGTAAATTAAAGATCGGGCTACGTTACGTCGTTCGAGAATGCTCCTGAATAAATATCCCGTAAAAGTATTCGACGAAAATAGACTTGTCCCTCGCGACAATTCCTGAATGTCTGGTCTTTAAAACAATGTCGAATAATAATTATAGAGCGCGCAACACGACTTTTCTGATTTTTCGATCACCGAATTTTCACAACATATTCAACGCTCTCTATCGCGATCAGCTGATATTTTGGTACAGTTCAATTTTACTGGAGGTCGACCGGCCGGGTTATCGACAGACGGTTATAAAGTCATGAATTATACAGTTGACATGTGTGTACATGCGAGCCTGAAATGTAAAACTGGAAGACTGGATTGCTATCGTTCAGTATCATTTTCATAAATATTCTACGTAGGTTTTTTTTTATACATTGCTGTTGTCAGAGACAACTGACGGTGAGTTTGATATTTCTATTATATTGTTTAGAACAAAAGAATAACCTGAGCCGATTAATAATCGACTCTATTGTTGTTTATATGTATGTAAGTTTATTTATTCGTGTGTAGATGGAATTATACATACTCGATATAAATAAAAAGCAAAATCTGCATATAAATCCGTATGCAATGATATTGAAAAGGTTAAAAAAGTTTTAAAAAAACGTGTGTTTGCTCCGCGTGTCAAAAAATTATTTGTCAAGTTTTCTCTCTCTCTACAATCAGCAGAGAGAGAGAGAGAGAGAGAGAGAGGTAACAAGCTCTCAACATGTAAACAAACACTCCTCACATGCCTATCTGTTTATTGTGATTTGCTTGATAAATACATGATATTTCATTAATTGATTGTTCATGTTTATTAGTTTATTGTTGCAGAATAACAATGAGTACGTTGGAACTAAAGCAAACTCTGACGGGTCACAAAGGCAGAGTGTGGAGTGTTTGTTGGCACCCCCAGGGTGTCACTCTGGCATCTTGCGGTGAAGACAAAACAATCATAATATGGGGATTGGAGGGATCTAAATGGGTTACAAAAATGATCCTGACCGAGGGACACTCCAGATCTATTCGGGAAGTAACTTGGTCTCCCTGTGGAAATTACATTGCATCAGCTAGTTTTGATGCCACTATTGCAATATGGGACAAAAAATCAGGACAATTTGACTGCAATGCAACATTAGAGGGACACGAGAATGAAGTGAAAAGTGTTAGTTGGTCAGTTTCTGGTCAGTTGCTTGCTACATGCAGTCGGGATAAATCTGTATGGGTGTGGGAAGTAAATGATGATGATTATGAGTGTGCTGCTGCTATTAATGCTCACACTCAAGATGTAAAAAAGGTAAGTATTGCAATTCCATCAAGAAATCATCCGAATTTAATCACTTGTTTTACTTATTAATTTACAAATGTAAAATTTTACAAGCTGTGACACATGTACATAAAAAAAGTTTATTTTTATTTTAGGTGAGATGGCATCCGCACGAAGAGATTTTGGCTTCTGCCAGTTACGATAACACAGTGAAGATATTTAAGGAGGATGTGGCGGACAGTGATTGGTCTTGCATTGCAACTTTATCGTCACACACGTCTACAGTGTGGAGTCTTTCGTGGGACAAGATTGGCAATCGAATCGCGACTTGCAGCGACGATCAGACAGTGAAAATATGGCGGGAATACAAACCCGGTAACGAGACGGGCATCGCCACGCCGAACAACGAATCCGTTTGGAAATGTATCTGTACACTATCGGGCTACCATACAAGAACAATTTACGACATTGACTGGTGCAAGACTACTGGTTTGTTAGTGACCGCATGCGGTGACGATATCATTCGGATATTCAAGGAGGACGCGGACTGCGATCCTCATCAACCGACTTTTACGTTGGTCTGTTCGATGGAAAGCGCCCATACGCAGGACGTTAATTGTGTTCAGTGGAACCCCGTGGTTCCCGGACAACTTGCCTCCGCAAGCGACGATAGTTCAGTGAAGATATGGTTTTATAAGGAATAAGATAAATGTAATATAAATAAATAATGTTAATACAAAAATATTTTATGTGGTTTTTGTTTTATTTCTCACATGTGTCGGTTCATAATTGTCATAATAATTTTCGTGTATGCATTCTTAGAATAAATGAGTACAGGCGATAACGTTCTAACAAAATTATTTATAATTTTTCTGCATCATACATAAGAAAGTCAAGTTATTGATAATTTTACAAATCTTGATATATTTTGTTACAAGTACACTTTCTAAAAATATTAAACTAAGCAATACATTGTAGAGAGAACTCTATACAAAAGTTTGTCTTTCTTTTAGGGCTAATATTCAACAATACAAAGCAACACGCGCAATGAGTACCGAAGCGAAAGATAAATCCGGTGTGCCCTTGAAACAAGTGGTGAGCGCATTAGTCAAGTATGCGGACTTGTCGCTCGCAGCTTCCTGGGACAATGTTGGATTACTAGTGGAACCTACAGAATCAAAAAATGTGTACACTATTTTACTGACGAATGATCTAACTGAAGATGTTATGGATGAGGCTATTGAATTAAAAACCGATTTAATCATCACGTATCATCCATTAATATTTGCTCCATTGAAGTCTGTTACTACTAAATCTTGGAAGGTAATGATCCGCAATATAATCTAATATTGTAACAAAAAGTATTGCGATAATTTCTAATTATGTGCAATAGGAACGAATAGTGGCGAGATGTCTGGAAAACAGGATCGCTGTCTTCTCTCCTCACACTTGCTTCGACGCCATTGATAGCGGAGTGAACGATTGGTTAGCGTGCGCTTTCGGTAAGAATTCTTTACACAACACATCAACTTGTTCAGAAGATCAATGTACACTTTACTCGAAAAAAATGTTTATATTTTAAGATCTCGAGAACATTGAGAACATCAAGCCAATTCAACCATCTCCGGACAACGAGAAGTACGGGTTCGGTAGACTGTGCATCTTAAAAAATCGTATATCTATTAACAAAGCGGTGGAATTAGTGAAAGCGCATACAAATCTGGAGCACGTGAGATTAGCACGTGCGCGCGGTACAGGTAAGTATTAAGAAAAGTCGATCTCTAACACTGTAAACATGTCGCATTTTATATTATTATTTTTACATTTTAGACGGTTTTATTAAGACCGTTGCACTGTGCGCTGGATCGGGCGTGTCGGTGCTGAAAGAAGTATCTGCAGACTTGTATCTTACGGGAGAAATGTTGCATCACGATGTGTTGGACGCCGTGCATCGTGGTATCCACGTTATATTAACTAACCATTCCGATTCGGAACGCGGTTTTCTGTGCTCATTCGCATTAACATTGGGAAGGATATTAGGAGGAGATAAGTCTGTTCAAGTGTGCGTGTCTGGAGCTGATAAAGATCCACTTAAAACTGTGTGAATCAACAGATAAAACTACTCGCCGTATAAAAACTTACCTTAATCGAACGATGTAAACAGGTGAGAATAAAAAATACAAACGATGATGATTTTATATGAAAAAAATTCTTTATTGTTAATATTATAAATTATCGTCCACACTCTGATCTAAATAGGATCTAAATTTTGATCTCACATCCAACCTTATTTAATACTTCAGATTTTCTTTCAACATTATTGATAGAAATCTACGAAATCAGATCTAATCTTCAAATATAATCATACTTGTGAAATTAAAACACAAGAAAATATCTCTACAAAAACATTTTGAACTTATCAATCAAGTTCTTAGGATACATAATTGAATATTAAATCAAGCTGATTTTTGTCAATTTTCCTTAAATAATTATTATAGATCCACAAACTTTGAATTATTTTTTATACATGTGTAAAATTATATCTACTAAAATTATTATAATTATAATAATAATTATTAATATAAATATAAAATAACTCATTATATAACAATAATTATTTTATATATATATATATATATAATAATTTAAACGTTTTTAACTATTTTATGACATATTACATAAAGAAAGTGATACGTAACATATCCATACTTTATATGGTATTACACATGAAACCACAAACAAGATCAAACTGTTTTCGATTGTATAATTTCGTTTTATAATCATATATATTGGATAAATGCAAAACTTCGATTTATCATTAAAACAAATGGAACGGAACTTTTGCACTTATTCAATATATACATATTTAATCTCGTGACAACAAATATAGAAACAATAAATTAGAATTTTATATATAATTATTTTCTATATTTCATACAATTATTATCTCGCCTCCGTGAGCTTGATAATAGCACAAAATAATAGATAGGCTCTCGCTGTGTCAAGTAAACTGTTTTGATATGAAACAAAAAAATTTAATGGGAGGAATAAGTGTGTACGTCAATTCGGTGGAATAGAATTCTAACACGATTGTAGCACAACATTCTTATTCGATGATTAACAAAACGCATAGTAATTTTCGTAATTTCGTATATCAATGTATAGATTCGCATTCCGGAATCTTTCTCCGCATCGCGAAGATAATCGTCGAGGAATCAATTGTGTCTTGTGAAAATTTATATTGTTTGTGAGAATAATTTCTGTTACATGCTCACTCATGTATCAAGTGTTTCCATTTTTCTTCTTCTTTTTTTTATAGCATAATCTTTATCGTAAATATAATTCTTATACGCGTTGCCTCGCAATAGAGGGATAGATTTTAACATACATATATCTATATGTTAAAATCCAGTCTATTTTTTTTTTAACAATAACACGTACGTATTCCTTTGGCAAGCGCAACGTATTGTCTCGTGAACATAAGCGAACGTGTGTAACGTTTATATATACCGATCTGCCGCTCGGGCGCAATAAGTTTTTCGAATCGCAAAGTATTTGTCAACGTATGCAATGTTTTGCTACCCTGTCTTTGCTCTAAATTTACAGCATTGTAACTCTTGAAAATCCTCTTGGAGGACTGTCTTACAATCGCTCTGTGTCTCACAATCATTTTTTTTTGTTTTTTATCATTTCTTTTTCGCGACGGTTTACTGAGATTCTTGTTTGCTTATTACGTTCGTCTGTAAACTTTTGTGAGATGCGCTCTTATTGACTTTCTAGACAACATACGAAGCGTTTAGAAACGCACGGTAAGAAATATTTTAATGATACTTATATAGACAGAGTTCGTCAACATAATTAAAGAACGTATTAATTACGTTGCACTATTTGATAACAATAAATTACAAAGAATGACGGACTATAATAACAGGCATTTAATAACAGCGTATATTCAAACAACAAATGTAACATAAATCACGTTATTGGAAAAAGACTCGAACTTTTGCAGTTTATTTTATCGATCGTCTATTCACACGAGCACGCTATATATATATATATATATATATATATACATATATATATACACATACACATATATATGTGTATATGAAAAAGAGAAAGAAAGAGAGAGCGAGGTTCAACGATAGATAGTCACGCTATCTTTTCTCGAGGAAAATCAGACAATCAGTATATGCCAAGAAAGAAGAAAAATAGAGAAATTTGAAACAAGTATCTCTCGCCCGCTAACAATTCTTATATATATATATACATACACACATATATATGTATATATATAAAATAATAATAATGGTCCAGCGCCTCTACGCCCTAATAAGGGTGATTCAAGAAGGTCAGAAGTGTCGTCGAGATCATTACAAAAGGTAAATTGGCTAATCTTAGCTGGCCGCCGTGCTGCATCGCGGCTGGATGTTCCCCTGCAAAGAGAGAGCGCGATAGATTTAATCTCTTTTTTATTTTATTATATTTTTTTGCTAGATTTGCGGTCTTCTCACCGCGGAAGAAGATAATATTTATTTTCTCGCACTACTGGATAATCGGCGCTGCCGAGGAGGATTACCATTAGGTAATATTAAGCCGCTATGCAAACGCCTTCGTTGTAACGGGAGCGTGTAACAGCAGGTGCGTCTTGAGATTAAGAAGTATACATACCATTAAGTACGTGGACCAAGACCGTCTTTGTGTTAGCGTTACTGGGATGGCAGGTGTATTGTCCGCTATCCGCCGGTTGAGCACGCTGAATTAAAAGATACGACGTCGTTACCTCACCCTTTTCCGTGATAACCGATACTCCGCCTCGCGGACTGTCATAATTGATCACCTGTCAAGGGCAGAATCCGGAAAAATGTTATTCTAATTAAATTTCTTTTCTGCAACGCGCTTACACAATAGTGCACACCCGCCAGCAAAAAGAATCGGTTAATTGAATGTTTGATTAATTTTTCAGTTAGATCGACGATTTTGGGAAAAATTTATTGTGCGCAAGCAGCTGAATTTTCTTTCTGAATTTAACATACACGAGTGTAATATACATGAGTGTAAAATCGGGTTTTAATAAGTTTTATTGTTGTTCAAATTGTTCTAAAGAACACACAAAAACGTCACGGCAGAATTAATTAAAAATATTGTAAAAATGTCAAGATGCAGCAAAAAACTTACAAAAATAAAATGAATAACAATTGTTTTTCATAATTGGAAGAAAAGCTTATGAATGTTTAATTACGCACATTTTTGTGTGCTTATTGACGTATACATGTTATTGTGTTTGTAATACCGCGAATTGACACACATACCCCTTTTCTTTATAAATTACAAAATACCGTACTACTCCCCTTTAGCGCATTTCACGATTTGTAAAATAGTGGAAATCCAATTTCGACAACTTTGGCAAAATCGATATAGCCGGGTATATCAGTTTATGTCCGTAGCCCGCTGAAACTCATAATGTTTCAAAGCTGAACTTACAACACTCTCCTAAAATAAACGGCTCACATGTCAGTGATGCAGAATGGATTTTAGAAACTTTCAGAGAGCCATAGGAGAGAAGTAGGTACTGTAAATCTAAAAGTGGTGTACAACTGCTCCGTTGGATATATATTTTTCTGACAATTTTTTCTTCGTGCAATTGACCCGTTTTCCATACAAGTTCGTATTGAGCATTGTCTTACAAATGAATAATCTTTGCTTATTAATTTCGCGATCACGCGTTTGTGGTATTTTAAACAATTCGTATATTATAGCTGAAATAAGTGTTTCCGATTTTTCTCATGCCTATTCTCTTTTTATCGCGATTTTCATTATGTCATTTTCTTCACCAAGAAAAATATTAAGCATTTGTCTAAAAATAACACCGTGCATAACTTATAATAAAACTTCTATTCTGACGAATTTGTGATTCATTTTCATTAAAGTTTTTCCGTTTCTCCACTTTTCGCGTTTTATATTAACATTTATAAGAATATATTTTTAACAATTTACACAATACATACGTTGCTGTCCTGCATTCACGGGAATATATGTATTGTTTGTCGTTTACCAAAATATATCATCGCGCGCGTGCACGTGCAATGATACAAACGTCAAAACGTCATCATGAAGAATAATGATAGGTCGATAATAAATGTTCACAGGATGGAAAACATTTGCAACCCCCTTCACCCTCCTTAAAATCGTACATCGCTCATTAGATTCTCACAAATGTGTCATCATTTCATATGCATATCATAACATGAGTGGATTGCATATTCAATTGTATTCCCGAGTTGTATGTTAATTCATTACAAGATTACATTTGTATAAACAAGCATATTTGTGCCTATCATCATAAAACGATGTTAAACAGATACCTTACGGTCTTCCATTACGATCGGTGTGATTTATGTATTCGGATTTATGAAAAATACATCATGCAAATCTTTCCGAAATAATCCTGAAACATAAAAATTCCGTCTGCATGCGCGTTTTATGCGCAGAAATATTACAAATCGTGTGTGCGCGCGTATTATTTTCAATAAAAGAGAAACTACAAAAAACTGGAAAAAAAAAAATATTTTCATTTTCATTTAGTTGTTATAAAAGCAAAATATTTTATTTAAATTCTTGCGATACACAAAGCAAACATATCTACTTTTCATTTTTCTGAATTTTTCTACGTTCGAGAAAAAAGAGAGAGAAAGAGAAACTGAACGTAGAATGTTTTCTGTGTTTATTCAAACGCTTTATGGTATATGTGCATAACAGATAATTCCAAATTATTTTTAGAAATGTCGCATGCTCAGTTTTTTTATGTACAACAGATATAATTGTGTTACTTAACTTAATTGATAAGATTTTTTTTACAGTTTTTGTTTTCCTTTATGTTTAAGAATTTCTGTATTCTTTAGAAGTGTATTTTGTTGCGTTATGAAAAATTACGAATAATGCAAGAGAAAAAACGTATACGGAAACATATACGACAATAGAAAAGTGAAATGAATATTTTATAGAATTATTGGTGGAAAGATCGAAGAGAGAAAGCGCAATGAGGAGAATTTTCAGTTATGCTATTGCCTTTTCTCTTGCGCACTTCTTTTGATATCATATAAGAGTCATAGTCATAGAAATGCTTTCTTTCTCTTTCTTTCTCTTTCACTCTTTTCTTCCTTATTATTAATCAGCTATGTTGCGTCTGTGCTACTGGCTAGCTAACTATGATTTACGTAGGCTTGCGATTTGTCGGAATGTAGTCTATTAAACTTTTTCTATAGTAATTGTAGCTTGATGTATATTATTAAAATATATATATATATATATACACAATATATATAAGCTGATCTAACATGCATCAATGGGTACATGCTATGGCTAACAGCTACATGCCGTCAGCAAATTCCAATGTAACAACGACTGCCGTGTGCTATCGGCGAACCGTGAAATGTCAAAAATTCTGAAAATTTAAAACACCAAGTCGTAGACACTCGACATTGACATAAATGCTCGTATTTTTTCCACATTTATAGCCTTTCTTTTTTCCATCACACGCATGAATATTGTTGTGAAATCCTTTGAGCTCAAAACGCCATTTTTTTGCTCTCGTTGTCATCAGCTACGTGAGTGTTATTGTTATTATTTTTGGCTTATGACAGAAAGTAATTTTAATTTTTTTACATGCATAATAATACTGTGTAAAAAATCGCATGTGCATAATATTGTAAAAATGTAAACTCGATAGATGAATGTATTTCGGTGTTGCGGCATAATTTCACTTGAAAATTATGGAATTCATATTCGTTACAAATATCCTTCTTGTCGAAAACAGATATATATATATATATGTATATTTGAGATTCGATATCTAATTCACAATACCTTCGAGTAAAACTACGCGTCCGGAGGTATTCCGGGGAGGAATAATACAAATAATCCACGGTGAGAAGGAGTTTTATCCGCGGTATAACTTATCTCCTAAGTAGAACCGTCTTATGTAAGCCTTCTTAATGAGAATGTAAAGCGGATTATCACTGTAAATAATACCCGATTGTGCTCGAGTGTGTGTTCCCGTCGTCGAAAGTTACCGTTCTCGAATATATATTTTTCCGCGGATTTTGCCAAGCAATAATTTTATTTACGCGATGGTTATTAAAGTTTCAATGCTCCCTCTCTTTCAATTATCGTATTTAAATGTGCTTCGTAATTACAATAGCGCAGCGCAAACATTGCGTGGCGCAAAGTTAATATAGCGCGTATGTGAAATCAATTATGCCAACGAGATCGCGTACACGAGATCGCGCGTTTACCGATATTTATGTTACATACGCGGCATATCTGAACAAGCATAATTCTCCGTACAAACGGGCGAAAGAGAGAGGGAGACAGCGGCTAACTGGGTCATGGGGGATGGAAGGAATGCGTGCGACGAGACAGACAGGAAATATGGGGTTAGTAAGAAATAGTACGCGTCAAATTTTTCATCCGGGGGAGGTTCTCCGAGCGAAACACGCGCGAGATATCGAGGCGGGATTGGCTAGTAGTACAATGTCGGATGGGATAGAAGTCGGTATACGGGGGGATAGAAGTCGAATGACGAGACGAAACTAGAAAACAGAGAGAAAATCTCCGCATACGACGCGGAAGCTTACATGAGATCGAGAGCCGCGGAAACGGATGGGTTCGAAAGAAAAAAAGTCAAATTCTGGAAAATAGAGTAAAAAGAAATAGAGTGACAGTCGGATGTGAAAGATTCGAACCCGCGGGGGAGAATCGCGAGGACGGTCGCGGATTGGAGGAAAGTCCGTGAGAATGAGAAACAAAGGAAAAAGACAGTCACGGTGAAAGGAAAATAAATTAGTTTCTTAAAGGAGCTGAAAGCGACAGAGTCAATACAAGCTTCGCCGAGTTAATGCAAACTTGAATGTAATAAGTTGCCGAATTAAATAATTGTGTTAACAAATCTTACGTAAATTGCTAAACAATTTTCTGCCAATATTCTGCGAGATGTGCACATAAACAGAATAAATACTTAATAATAAATCTTCCTAGATATGATATATTACACAAATCAAACACTTAGTAAGAGATTTGACAAAACAAACCGTAATTGAATTGAGCGTGTTACACTTTAAACGTTTATTTTGGAAACTCTGAAGCTCTAAAGTTGAGAAGTCGGTATCGACCAAAGTGATAGTGAAACAGTGAGAATGGATAATAAAGAGGAACGAGGGTACACAGCGTGCAATATCGGCGAGGAACGTTACGGAACGGGGAAGATACTGCGTGCCCGAAGAAAGAGAGAGAGAGAGAGTTAATGCGATGAACTGTCGGTGGTAGCTTGAAAGTAAGAATATAGGACATGGAAGTCTGCGCGAGCGCGGGGGTTACAGAAAACGGAGATACAGTTACGGGGAAATAGGTGTTGTATAATGCGACCAGAGGTATAGTATAAAGCACACACCAGAGAAACTTTACCCGCGGCAATGGGAAGAAAACGGCAGCGGGGAAGAGCTGAGAGATAGGTTTTGAAGTTGAGAAACGAGATCCCGCGAGTCGGACACCGCGGTATGTGTGTGTGTTCATACATTTAAAAATTCAACAAGAGGAAACGTCGAGCAGGTAATATTAAAATTAAAAGTTTTTCCCCGTGTTCCGCGCAAACTCCTGAGCGCCTTAAACTTGAGAACTTGTTTGAGACAAAGTCACATCCGAAAGACGGAAGCAGATCGAGCGGGTTGCAATATGAATGAGGATGGAAGAAGATGAGAGATTACGTGAATAGAGCGCAAAGAGAAGAGGAAAGCTGCGGATTTGAGTTATTCTCTTTTATCGACTTTCCGCGGACAGATTTCACAGAGATAATAATTGCAACTTGGACTTAATTCGACGATTCTCGTCTCTCGTTTTTCTCGGGATTGCTCGTATCACATACTCGAAAAAAAGCACATACAAAATATATACATACATATGTGCATATATACCTCATGATCGTGAGTCCAATGAATGGTCAACGGTGGTTCGGGACTGTGTCGCACGATGCAAGTCAAGTTCATCGTACTGTCCTTGTTTATGTACATTTCCGGCTCTCCGATGATCATCGTCACAGGCTCTGTGAAGACAAAGAGCAGGGAATATACATGTAGACCGAATATTTCGGAATATTATTATTGAGAAGTCTTCCAATCAAGAAAAGAAAGAATCTGGATTTTAAAAACCATTAATTCACGGAGAACATCGTTCATTTGTTTTAAGTAAAACATTTTGCTTTTTTAAAATTCTCACGAATTATGGACGGAAGTTTAGTCGGCCTTTCAAGCATAAGCTTAGTTTCAATTCGAACGCACATTGCATTGGATTAAAAAAATAAATTCGATTATGGAAAAGTTTGCACTCTCCGATTTCAGTTAGCGATCACGTTCCGAAATTAAGTTTTCATCGAAGTCGGAGATTCATCTGATACATACATTAAACGCTTTCAATAAAAAATAGTTGCTCTAAGTAAAATGTTTGTTCAATTGAACGTAAACTGTTTTTTTTT
Source organism: Pseudomyrmex flavicornis (assembly GCA_014825475.1). NCBI lineage: Eukaryota > Metazoa > Arthropoda > Insecta > Hymenoptera > Formicidae > Pseudomyrmex > Pseudomyrmex flavicornis. The sequence goes on from QVNW01000021.1 coordinate 223,173, forward strand.
TTTGATATTATAATTTTTTAATACGTGCTTTACTTGAATATAAAAATGACAATATATAGCATAATTTACCGATTAATGAAAAGTAATAAAGTCTTTCAATGACACTGATGACATAAAAATAATAAAGTCGAGTTTGTGCTTTATATATCTTCATTAATTAATTAATGTTCTCCTAATTAAATTTTCTCTCTTCGTTTTCGCAATTCGATTTTATTTCGCTGTAATATTTTTGAGTTAAAAAAAAACAATAGCGTTTTTTTTAATAAACAAAAGTTCATTTTTTATATTATCAAAGAAAATTTATAATTAATACTGCGTAAAAATTATAATTCTACGATAATATAAAAGAAATTTTACAGTAAACAAACGGGAGATATTATAATTTTATGAAGTCAATGTATATATTCTATGAAGCCATATTGTATTCTATAAAGCCAATATACTGCTATTTATTTGGTGTCCATTGTTGCTATGTGTGTTAAAATAATCATAATATTAACAATATACATTACAGAATGAACTAACACTCAATATCTAATATGTCTAATAGCAATCAACAATATGAATAAAGTTAACATTTTAGACACTGCATATTACCAATATCGAATATTATATTTCAATACATCGATTATTATTTATTGATTTTCATCAATATTGTTTAATTTTATCGCCATGTATATATATGTACAATTAATATCTCATTTATCAACAAAATTTTATGTGACTCATTTGTTTCGTTTATATTTTTAAAACAAGTGTTATATTTTGATTATTAGATTGATTTCTGTTTAAACATGAATTTTGAAAGTGAGAGTGTGTGTGTGTGTGTGTGAGAAAGAGAGAGAGAGAGAGAAAGAGACTAATATTAACTTGTTAATATTAAGTTAATACCAAGTTTAGAAAGAGAAGCTGATTAAACTTACCATCCGCAGAAGGAGCATGCATAATGACAGAAATTCATAATTCGCCAAGTTCGCGGAAATTGTTACTTCTCGTCTCACGAGTTTCGCGCGTGCGCCAACTTCCAACAGACATCATTACATTTTTTACATAAAAAAACGTTTAAAAGTAATCAATATTCTGATTTCTCATGAACAGTTTCTCTCTCTCTCTCTCTCTCTCTCTTTCTCCTCGATAACTTAATTCTTCGGCGTGAATTCGCACACCGACACATTATGCGCCGAGGGAAATCGGCGGTGGCGCTTGGGTATACACGGTGTTGAATTATCGTACTTGGGTCGCGTGTTCCATTGAGAAACTCCAGGGTGAATGATTAAGTCATAAACGGTAAATCAGCGTGGGGGCGACAAATGCCGCGCGCGCGAGTATATGTATCGCGATGCACGTGCGGCGAGCACGGGCGGTGATGGTTTTAAGCTTCCCGAAGTGGCAAATGGATACGGCGCGAATTTCCGCCGAGATCAGCGCACGGCGCGATATACAGAAAGCTCCGCGTGAAAAACGGAACAAAAAACGAGCGACAGAAAAGGGCGACAAAAGGAAAAGAAAGAAAAGAGCCACGGGAGAGATGTTCTCTGCTACTACTAACCGACAACAGAGAGGAGCATGGAGTGACCTATGGGCGGCGTCGTGGACACTTGACACTCGTATGTGCCGGAATCTCGTCGCTGAGGGTATTTTACTTGTAACGTCCAGTCCTCCGTGCGGGGAAAATGCGACGCGACGAATCTCTGGTCTGAGGTGTACGTTTCGACGCCCACGGTGAGAAGATGGATATCTCGGTGTCTCACCCATGACACCTAGAACAAAAAAAACAACAACCGAAACGGGCGAGACCCTTTCGTTTAAGGTACGCTTTCTTTGCCCCATAGACACAAGCGCGCCACATTGATCTTTTTAAAAAAAAGGAGTTTCTTTTTTTGCGTAAATTCGATCAAAAACAAGTTGCGATATAAATTTCATCAGCAGGTTTGTATTTCGGTGTATTACAGACGTTCGCGAGGATATAATCTCGCTTCTCGTTTCTGTATTTCATATATTCGTATGTATACGCGGCGCGAAAAATAGAAACTTCACTAAAAAATTCATATCGCGTTTCAATCACTCCAATATTTTGAACGTATATCTCGGTATTTTTCGGTGATATTCGACAGATTGTATATTTCGCTCGATCTTCAACGCGGAGAGGGGAGAGAGATGGTGAAAGATCAGCATGATTGATTTAAACGTAGACTGCGCTCTCGCGCGGCCGTATTATATTAGCGTGGCATATGGCCGATATTGAAATACCGAACACGTAGAACGAAAATGCGTATTCTTCCATAAAAACGACTTCATTGAGTTTTACACGCGTGCCCGGCGTACCAAAGTCGAAATGGAAAGCGGTGACAAGAGAGGTTGCAAGATGCACAAGAGAAACCGTGACGCGGGGCTTTTGTTCGCCGCGTGACGCGCGGTTACGTTCGATTCGGTGCTAATGAAAAGCGCGTATTCGATTTGAGCTTTAATAAAAAAAAGCAAATACGCGACAAGTCGTCGCGTATTTCGACCGCGGCGAGTGCAAGAACGCGTTTGCTCTGACAAAACAATAATTAATCGTTGAAATGGTTATCAAGACTCGATGAATTGAATTTCGACGCCGATCGAAAAGCGATGCGATTGCAAAAAAAGATATAATTGAACGTCGAAATTTAATACCAATCAAAAGTCGAATGATTTTTCTCGATTTCAATCGACACTTAGGCGAAATCAAAGATTTTATTTAGAACCGAGTGCAAAATCGCTCTTTTTTTTCTTTCACAACCTAAACGAGGTAATATTTCAGCAGAAAAAGTGTTTTGAAGACAGATATGCGCAATTATCTGCGCAAATTAGAGGAAATATTTCAAATATTATTTATATTGTCAGATACATCTAGGACAAAAGCAATGTCATATTGCATAGTTTAGCTGATTGTCATTAGCATAGATTACCGCCCTTTGTCTACTTCAATAACGTGGATTTGTTTAAGTATAGATCTCGTCGACCTATATATATATATGTATTTATCTTCCCTATAGTAACATTAGAAATCTCGCGGTTGTACTTTCAGCGTCAAGTATGTACATACGGTATGGAACATTTGTGTATCCACTTGCGATTCCCCGCAGAGAGAGCGAGAACGAAATATACTTATAAGCTAAAGTGGAAAAATCGATTTATCAACTTATGTCAAATTTTCACATTTCCGAATACTTTTGCTGGCCAGCAGCATATAGTAACACATCAAGAACTTTCTTATCGTATACCTCTTCTTCTTACCTTCTTTTTTATCGTGATTATGACGTACTATTCAACGATCATTTGCGAAAAAGTACAAGCAAAGAAGCTCAAGTTTTCGGAAATCCATTTCGAAAATGTCAATACGTGAATTTACTTTTAATATATATGACAGTGGACCATAAATGCACAATTTTCCAACTAGATTCGACAATGTGTGTGTTCGTGCGTGTGCAAACGTACTTTTTTGATTTATTAATGTAGAATATAACGTAATAATAACGATAATGTGCACGACAATCACGTATGAAAATTATACTCGTTTTTCCGGAGAAATAACCCATCTGAATTTTAGTGAATGCAATCAGTTGTCATCCGAAAGTGATCTTCTAAATGTTGGACGGTGAACACACATTCGCGCAACCATTTTATATTTGTCGGTAGAGGTAATTAATTTCTCGTTATAATTAACGTAATGTTGCAATTAACGCAGGTCGCGCGCGCATAGAAAATGTACATTTCATATTTTCGTAAAATAATTTTTTACTTAATTGCACCCACTGTACGATCGCGAATTACACCTCCGAGAGTTTGAAGAAGAAACAAACCGCAATATCTCACTTTTTCGTTTGCAATTTTAGTCGTTAGGATTTTCGGCAATGATCTCTTCATATTAATTTATAACTTAAAGTAATAGGTTTTTCATTAACAGTAACGCCAAGATTGGGAAATGCAAAATTCATTCCGTAGCCGCTCCGTGAAAAAATAATTTTCAACTACCTACGCATGGACGCGGCAAAGAGACAGATTGTACCCGGTAAAATATAAAAAACACGGTGTTAACGAAATAGGGGCGCGAGCGGAGTGAGCAAAAACTCAGACGCGAAAGATGCAAAAGGATGTGCTATTTTTTTTTTTTTTTTTTTTTTTTTTAAAAATTTTAGCGCGCTGGCGCATGAACTCGGATGCAAAGAAAAAAGAAGAAAAAAAAATTACTGGTCTTGTCTGTCCTCACGTCTCTCTCTCTCTCTCTCTCTCTCTCTGCGAGATGTTCTAGTTCTTTATATAAAGTATCTTGTCATGAGCCAACTTTATTATACGTGTAATGACAAAAACCATCGCGCGCCGCACACCTACGCGACTGGACGCGAAACTCCGACCCGTTTCGAGTTTGCAACTAATTGAGTTTCGTGGCTCGTACTAGTTTCCGAGACGTCGATAGTCACGTTTTTCTTTGGGATCCTTACCGTATAATTTATTCATAAACTTCTTCTATAAATGGCGCCAACGGCGATAAAAATAAATACTGTATATACGCGTGTTTACTCGCCGATATCGAACAAATCGCGCGCTTCTCTCTGTCACAGTCTAATTGTGTCGTAAAATATATACAAAAACTTTTGGCGAACGAGTGCATTAACATTTGCAAGAGAAAGGACGCTTTTGTAAAAAAAAAAAAAAAAAAAAAAAAGACTTTTAAAACCGGTGTTCCCAAAGCGTTGCTGTGCTTGAGTCAATCCATTTATGGTGGAAGTTTCCAGGACGAAGAGCATACCATTGGGGCGGGAAATATTTTTAGCACTGACAGTCGATTTCGATATTCCGGAAACGTAAACGGCACTCACAAGCTGCAATGCATATTATGGGGACACAAATTGAACACTTCTTCGATATTGGAAGGACTTATCTCCTCAGTTGGCGAAAAGAATATTTTCTGAAACTTCATCACTTGAATTCTCGCTTAAAGAAGAAGTTGAAATAAACTTTCGAGAAGAGAGAAGTTCTCCCTCTCCTCGGACGCTTATTTATGTTCCACACCGAGCTTTCGTGATATTATCACTAACATTGCGTTTTGCTTAAACTTTATTACTTATTATAACGGGAAATAACTATGCAAAATTAGAATTGGCTTCTACAGAAGAAAACGAATAGTAGTTCCGCAATTGTTTTTGTTGGATACACAGCGTGTTTCGGTTTATCACAAGGCAATAATATATAATTTTAGATAAAGACGATAAAGTTTCTTACACTAAAAATTTGTTTTTCTTTACAAACTTATAAAAGTGATATGATTTTTGCTGAAGCTGTGATTTGAAGTGAACACACACATTTCGATTTGTTACACTCCATGGACAAACACGCCATTGTATGTTATTTTCCGCTTCTTGTAAGAGGGATATCTTACCGTGCGATCGCCCAAATTCCGTACTCGACAATTGAGAGTGGCCGTTTTGCCAACCAAAGCCGTTACGTTGCGCGACGCCGAGACGTCGAAATACGGTCTTCCACGGATGGAAGAATCGGGCGTCTCCGACGCGCGATTCTCGTGTATCCTGCGATCGGCCGTGCACCGGACAGGTCCTTGCACTTCAAGCAAACACAATACTACATCTTAGCAAGGTTGGCTGAATTCTTCAGTATCGGTGGTTGTGCTGGTGGTCACGCGGAGATGTAATTTACACCGACGCGGGTTCGGGGGGAAGATTTATTGCCGCCCGTTCTATTCGAGCTTATCGGAATTATCGGTAAAAAGCTTCCGCTTTCCCGCAGTCAATACGAAGGGAATTAATTTCTAATCGGGACCTAATGATCTTTCTTTTATTTTCGCCGTTTAATAGCGCCGTGAAAAAGAAAAAATTATTATTCCTCAGATAAACGCGCGAGACAGAACGTTACAATTTTTTCGATGTTTTTTCGCGAACAGTTTTTTCGAGTATTTTTTGGACAGGCACGTATGTATTGTATTCTAGGTCTTCGTACAGTGGTGTATATATGTGTGTATGTGTGTGGGTGTGTACGTGTGGGTGTAGCCAAACAAAAACGATTTATTAACACGGCATAAAATGCCGTGGCGCGGTAGTTTACGTCATAAAAAGTCGTATTATTCCCGAGTTAACGATGTTTTAACTCTTATTGTCCGCTCCCTGTTGCGCAATAAAAATTAAATGTGTTATACGTGTATACATGAACCTACAAACTACTGTTTGCGGTTTACGTGTGTATAACTGAATAATTTTTCTAAATCTTTCAGATGTCGTGGAGGAGAGAAAGAGTAAAACGAAAAAGCAGAAAGATGTATGAACAGGTGAATTTGTCTTTTACATTTTACTTTTCAGGTTTTTCATAAACGCCGCTCAAAATATTTTAAAAGGCAAAATAACATCAAACTAACCTTGTAAAAAGTAAGAAAGAGAATCTGCTATTTTGTCAAATATCTTTTTCGCAATTTTGTAACACTATTATCAGAGAGTACAATTTTTTGTAATAAAAAAGTTCTTTCTTGTGTAACCTTGTGAAGAAAAGCTATTAGAACTTGTGAGAGAGACGTGTCGGTTAAAAAAATTGAAGACATCTTGCCGAAGGGATTGAAAAAAAGAGAACAACTATTTGAAATAAAGAATATGTGCAATCAAAAATGTCTCCTTTCCGCGATTTTCCAATGTTATTGGAAAATAGCGAATCGTAGGCTCATTATTTTTACATTTTCGTGTTTTTTTTCTTCAATGTCTTTCGGAAGACTAATTGAGAATAAACATGCATTTCAAGTTCTTGTGAAATGTAAAATTAATTTTTCTCCCGCTGAAGATAGTGAGATTAAGAGTATTTGCTGCTATATTGCTTAAATTTTAATATTCAATGTATATATGTATCTCTCAGAGCACAAGGAAAATTAAAATTTTCTTCCAAGCCAAAGTCTTCTCAAATGCATCACGTCCAGTAATATTCCATCAATTATTTATCTCTGAAGCTTAATTCGCGCGCAGGGCTTTTCATTCGCAGCGAGTCATAATTTAAAAACTTTTCGTTCCTTTTTATGATAATGTTTTATAAATCAATTCTATTTTAGGTCGCATTTTCTCCTTTGATTTATTTCGTAGTTTTTGTTTCCGTAAAAAGTTTTTGCTACAAAAAACAACCCTCTTTCATGTTTCCTCCCTTCGCGTTTCCTTTTTTCTCTTTCATTCATTTTCTTTCTCTAATGTTTTTTTAATCTTCCGCGGCACTAGAAAGTTTTAAAACAAATTGTAAAAGTTATCCGCGTGTTACTACCGATGCGTGTTTATTTTTGTCTGAAAGTGCTTTCACGCGCTGTGCACGGTAACACCGAATCGCAATGTTTAACATTTCGCCCTGCAAACAAGGCAGAAATACATTTCGATTTTGAAGCACACACACCGTGCGCGACAAGCGGACGAAGCGCGAACGTGCGTTTATGTACAATGTTATATTCATAAATAGGAAAATCATAAATTGACAGCGTGAACTCTCTATTACTCGTTTATCAAGTTTCCCTAACATTGTGAATGGCCCATCGTTCACGGGCGTAAAGTTCGTAACTTTAGTTGGACGTTACATACGCGCTCCGGGTAAATGTGCAGGCGTTTGTACATAAGCGCCAACTTGACGCGGTAGAGTACCGCCCCTTCGTAACATTAATAGCGAAAATGTGTAACAACTTGAAAGAACTTCTTACACATAACAAACGAGATATTCAACAAGATGTATATGCGTGATATTTGGAAGAAGATGGAGGTGCGGCATGTGCAGCCTCCGTGACTTACCGCGAGAAATAAAAGGAGAAAAATCAGGAAAGAAGGAAGGAGTTTGACCTCGCGATATTGGCGACATAGTTTCTTCGAATTCGATAAAACTGTCGTCGGAAAATCGTGCGTTAAAAATAAATGCGACTCCAAAAAAGGTAACTTTAAGGGGATGCAGAGGCACAGGTAGTTTTGCGCGAGCAAATATTTACCTCCCCTCGCTTCCGTGGGATTTGTGCGCCGCGCTCCGCATAACCCACCGTTAAAATACATATCAGGATTTCCATCGTCCCTTTCCCTCCCCTCGAGTCTCTTTGCCGGCTGTTTTCTTCGGTGCCTCTCTGCAGTTACTCTTACAGCGATGCACGGTGGATTTAATTTCCCCGCGTGCTTCTTATTGCTCTCTCTGTATATAAATTCAGTTCATTTCGCAGCGAGAGGCGACAACTAGCTGCGGGTTTAGTTAATTTTCGCGTCGTGTCTTAAGCTCACGATCTTAATTTAATTTTAAATCAAGACTAAAGAATATTAACGCTAGACGCGTCGTAAGAGTGTTTATAGTCTCACGGGATATTAGTTCAGGCGCTTGCTTTAATAGTTTCGGAGGAAACTTCTATTCTTTTGTGTAATTTTGTGTTCTTTTTTTTGTTTTGTTTTGTTTTTTTTTTTTTATTAAAGAAGACAAAATATTTAATCTCTCTCACACATAACCGACGTAGTGATGATATTGTTTTACAATTTTGTTCTCAATGTTATTTGTATGTTGTGATTGATATTTTTAATAAGTGGAAAATATTTTGCGATACTAGATTTTTTTGTAAGTTTTTGAATTTTTAAACTCTTTTCTCTAATGTTTCAACACGCATGGAAAAATGAAATGCGCTGACCGACTTTGCTTAAAAAAAAAAAATACATAAATAAAAGTGTGTCATGTTGCATTTTTGTCAAAAACAGTTATTTTTTACATGATACTGATATCGCGGTATGAAAAAAAAAACAAAAATTATTTCCGAGAATGCACATTCGTCAAATTAATAACATCGTTTGCAGATCGATGAAATTTTTGCTCAAATACAAAAAAAAAAAAAAAAAAATCAATATAGCAGTTTCCGTGATATTCCGGTTCCTGTTAATCGGACAAACACAGCGCAGGTGAAGCAAAATTAAGAGAACAAACAGCATAATTACCGGTAACTATCGACGCATGAAAAAGAAGTAATATTCCACAACGTTTATTTTTTTATCAGTATAATTTCGTAGAGAGCGTGTACACAAGTCTGATAGAAGTGCTGAGATATATACGTGTATTAAAAAAACATTCTGCATCTCGTGCATGCAAGTTTTAATTGGTATATGTGAAGAACTCGTGTATTGAAACTGCAGCGCGAAACTAAAACATAAACCGATTTCCCGGGAATAATAGAAGTAAAATCGACAAAAGGTGACAAAACAAATGTAAATATTAATTAAATATCGCGCGATTATTTTGAGCGAAAATTCACTTGTGCGTTAATGAGAGTAAATTTTATACATATGACGAGCGAACAAGTAGAAAGAGCCGAACTTTGTTCATACATTTTGAATGGTATCTTGATTGCCCTGTCTTGCCATTATGCGTAATATTACACCGTCTCTTTACATCGGAGTACACGGGACTTTCGGGTTAATTGCTGCATAAACCCCGTATTTCGGACGGGGCTAATGTTAAGACCAAGTTATTACAAAGTCAAGACTAAACTTCGGGAGCTAACTAAACCCGGCTGTGATATAATATCGGTATTCGTAGCCCCGGTTACGAACATAATATCACGTCGTGCGACTTCTCTCGCGAAAGCGGGAAAATGTGTTCAATATGAGAGTGTGTTTGTGTGTGTGTTGCGACGCAAAAGGGGCGGTTTACGCGCCGCTCGATTCGTACGTGCTTCGCGTGCGACACTTAATGTCATTAACCTTCTCGAAAAGGAGAAAAGTAGTTAGCGCTCGTAAGATAGATAGTTTCTTGCAATTGCGAGAATCCGTTTTTTTATC